>NW_026468316.1:0-12198 GCF_026875155.1 Cherax quadricarinatus | reverse complement strand
TCAGCGGGGTTTAGAAGCGGGGTTTGGCGACGGCTTCCCCCACGAAAATGGCGAGGGAAAGATTTGAACGATGCACAAAGCACGGAGGAGCAGTTGGTGACAGGAACAGGTGGATGAGGGGCTGACTGGCGTTCATTCCACATTGGCTTACTGACGGGCCCTTAAATTGCAAAATCCGGGTAAACCCCCTGGGAATTTGAAGCAAAAAGCCCAAAACAAAGCCAGGAAGCTTGAAACGGCTGCAACAGGCTTGGGGCTGGTGGTTTGAGTGGGGTAATAAGCGGCTGGCTGGAGGTTGTGAGGGGAGTAGGCGGCTGGCTGGAGATTCACCTTTGACCCTGCCGCTACTCTCAAAACAGCCTTCTAAGTTTGAATTACCCTTAAAATTTAAATCCACGCTCCACACCGCTGTCAACATTTATAATTTTGGGAGTTCGATACGTGGATTAGGTAAAAAAATACTCAGTAGGTGTTATTACGTATAATTGCAGATATGTGGAGAGAGCCCTTGCCACCGTACCTATCTCCTTGCTCACACTCGTAACACTGACTGACCGGCTGCCCAGTACCCAGTGTGAGGGGGCCTTTGATACTGCTGAGGTCAGCACAATATGAATTCAGATAGTGACTCAGGCAGAGACGGTTGGTCGTTGAGTCAACGGTACCCTGGTTACTGGTAACTGGTTACTACTACTGAGATTAGGAGGAAGACAACAGTCAAGGACCAGGTGATAAGGCTGAGGAAAGAAGGTGGAGAACTCACAAGAAACGATCAAGAGGTATGTGAGGAGCTCAACACGAGATTTAAGGAAGTATTTACAGTAGAGACAGGAAGGACCTGGGGGGACAGACCAGATGGGGACACCAACAAGGAATACACCAACAAGTGTTGGACGACATACATACAAAATGAGGAGGAGGTGAAGAAAAATGCTAAGGGACATCGATACCTCAAAGGCAATGGGACCGGAACAACATCTTCCATGGGTCCTTAGAGAGGGAGCAGATATGTTGTGCGTACCACTTACCACAATCTTCAAACAATCCCTGGAAATGGGCAACTACCTGAGGTATGGGAAGACGGCAAATGTAGTTCCATTTTCAAAAAAGAAGACAGAAAAGAGGCACTTAAACTATAGACCTGTGTCATTGCGTGTTAGTTGCAAAATTATGGAGAAGATTATCAGGGGAGGTGGTGGGCACCCCGGAACGGAACAGGAGTATAAATGCAACCAGCACGGATTCACGGAAGGGAAATCCTGTGTCACAAACCTTTGGAGTTTTATGATAAAAAAACGAAGTAAGACAAGAGAGAGAGGGGTGGGGTTTTGATTGCATGTTCTTGGACTGCAAGAAGGCTTTTGACACAGTTCCTCACAAGAGATTAGTGCAGAAGCTAGAGCATCAGGCGCATATAACAGGAAGGGCACTGCAATGGATCAGAGAATACCTGACAGGGAGGCAACAACGAGTCATGGTACGTAATGATGTATCACAGTGGGCACCTGTGACGAGCGGGGGGGTCCCACAGGGGTCGGTCCTAGGACCAGTGCTATTTTTGGTATATGTGAACGACATGACGGAAGGGTTAGACTCAGAAGTGTCCCTGTTTGCAGATGATGTGAAGTTAATGAGGAGAATTTAAATCTGATGAGGACCAGGCAGGACTTCAAAGAGACCTGGACAGACTGGACACCTGGTCCAGCAAATGGCTTCTCGAATTTAATCCTGCCAAATGCAAAGTCATGAAGATAGGGGAAGGGCACAGAAGACCACAGACAGAGTATAGGCTAGGTGGCCAAAGACTGCAAACCTCACTCAAGGAGAAAGATCTTGGGGTGAGTATAACACCGAGCATGTCTCCGGAAGCACACATCAATCAGATAACTGCTGCAGCATATGGGCGACTGGCAAACCTGAGAACAGCATTCCGACACCTTAGTAAGGAATCATTCAAGACACTGTACACCGTGTATGTCAGGCCCATACTGGAGTATGCAGCACCTGTTTGGAACCCGCACTTGATAAGCACGTCAAGAAACTAGAGAAAGTACAAAGGTTTGCAACAAGGTTAGTTCCAGAGCTAAGGGGAATGTCCTATAAAGAAAGATTAAGGAAAAATCGGCCTGACGACACTGGAGGACAGGAGGGTCAGGGGAGACTGATAACGACATATAAAATACTGCTGGAATAGACAAGGGGAAAGGACAGGATGTTCCAGGGAGGGGACACAGAAACAAGAGGCCACAATTGGAAGTTGAAGACAAAATGAGTCAGAGAGATAGTAGGAAGTATTTCTTCAGTCATAGAGTTGTAAGGCAGTGGAATAGCCTAGAAAATGACGTAGTGGAGGCAGGAACCATACACAGTTTTAAGACGAGGTTTGATTTAAAATCATGGAGCGGGGGAAAAAGAGAGGGGTCTAGTAGCAACCGGTGAAGAGGCGGGGCAGGAGTAGGACTCGCCCTGCAACCAAAATGGTTGTAATGGTGGTACACACCCCTAACACACCCACACACACCCTCACACACACCCCACACCACACCCACAACACCACCCCACCAAAACAACACCCACACCCACACACACCCACACCACGCCACACACACCCACACACGCACACACCACACACACACACCACCCCACACCACAACACACACCCTCACACACACCCGCACACACACCCTCACACACACCCACACACAGCACACACACACACACACACACACACACACAACACACAACCCCACACACCCTCACACACACCCACACACCCTACTGCTGGTCATGGCACTTGTTGCTACAATGATGTCTAGCCGTAGAAGGAAGCTCTGACGTCTTTGAGACCCGCACCTCGTCGTTCAAACTTGGGCTGCCAGTTCTCCCTAGCTAACATAACCTAGTGTTTGCCTACATTCGGCCTATTGCTACCTATGTTAAGATCTTAGGTCTACATTGTTATTATCTACAGTTGCCTCAATAATCCTAATATTAGTGTACTAACAGTATAAACTACCTACTTCTTCCCTGAAGGGTAAATCTATCAATTAAGAAGTACCTTCCAACCACCTTCGCCAACCCAGGTGAGTGTGTGTGTTTTGGGTGGGTGGAAGGGCCCCCAAACGGTGTGTTTTCCCCAGTTGGGACTTCTAGGACCTAATAAGTTCCAACAGGCCGTCTATGGCCCCATTCATTACAGTTTAAACACTTTACTGTGAAGGCCGTTGAATTCTTCGGTACGGAGGTTTTGGATACCTTAAATTGCTTAGGCACAACAGACTTATATCTGCTATGCTCTTTAGGGTAGTTATTATGAGCACACTAATATATATCAGCAGCTTGTGCCATTTCTGCAGCCATACGAAGGTTTCTTTCTTTAATGAATATTCGTAAATCAGAGTTTACAGAAGAAAGTAATTGATCTCTTACCGTCAGGTCTCGTAAAGATTCGAAATCATGGTCGACTTCAGCACTATCAATCCACGAATCAAATAATCTAAAAGTGTTAAGAATTGCATGTAATTTTGATTTGGAGTTATTTTTAAACGTGTCTAAACTCAGACCTGTAATGATGAGTGGTTTTCTTGAAAGCCTGAAGTAGATTTCTTCAGCAGGCTGTAACTAGAAATAACATCAGAGGGTAGGGCGGAATAGACATTTAATGCTGAACCTGACAGTAGTAAGCCAAGCCTAGTAGCCCAAGAATTTGATGGCCTGTCACAGTAGCAGTACTCTCGAATCTGGCAATATATGCCGAGATGTCATCTTGTTCTAAAGAAGGTGGAATCAGTGGCATCCTAATTGATTCTTGGGAAGGGTATTCTAGTACCCCTTCATCTATTTTCTGCTTAGATAGTTCTATCTTCTTGGCTTCTAATTCCAACCTTAACTTTCCCAACTCCCTCTGCTTAGCCTGCTCTTCAATTTCCTTCATTTTGAAGGCTACCTCTCTTGCCTGAACTATCTTCTCTAGATATTCTTTCCTGTTCTTTTTTCTCCTCCCGAGCTAGTCTTTCCTGTTCCTCTCTCTTTTCAATAGCCATTTTAGCAGTAATATAACTATCAAGGCTCTGTCCAGTAAATCCCATTTCCTTTCCAGCTCAACCAGAAATCTAAAGAATCTATCTTATAAAAAGGAATATTACACACCAAACTATCTTAACTGAAACTAACAGGAACGTGTGTTGCAAAAGAGGGATGCAGTCCACACACTTTAAACTTCCCAAAGAAGGAAATGAACTAAGTTTTTCTCCCTAGAAGAACACACTTGTGGGCTCAGTACTCTTCACCTAGCTAAGTACGCACGGTTCACACAGGAGGGGTTATTATCAAAGTTCCCCAGGTCCAACAAATAGGCAAACTTTTGAACCAAACCCTAGAACCAAACAACGGTAAGTCAACCAGACTACCAGTAATGACTTTACACCTCAAATAACTCACCCTTTTCTATTTTAAATGTTATACTCACAACCAGTTGAACCATCAGGACGATGTTGCTTCAAGAGTCGGATCCTGGCCAGGTCGCCATTGTCAGTGGAATGCCTTACATTTGAGCAAAAAACTAATGGAAAAATAAAGAAAAAGACTAGAAAAATAGAATAATGACTTCAGGATTTTACTTTAAAATTTAAATATAATAAAAATAAATGGTTCTGGTGTTGTAGTTGGGCAGGAGTAGGTAAGGCCCTGGACAGATCTCTGATGTTAAAGATGATGTAGGTTGTCCTGGGCGGATGGTAACAGTCCGATGTTCTGGAATCTCCTCTACCACTTGGTTGGAGCACCACAAGTAGAATAAATAAGGGCTGGTAGTAGTCGAATAATGTTAACAAGTCCAATTAACAAGCGTCTTGCTCCTTTATCTGGCGTCTATCCTGGATGACCACGCCAGGAACAGAGCTGGTAATAAGAAAAAATAAACTGGTTACCAATGGTTAGATAATATAACATTTAAGAATGAAAAAAAAGGTGGTAAATGCCAAAATCATTAATGGTAACCAGCAAACTAAAGAAAACAACTAACAGTAATACTCCTGATAGATCACCTGACCTGATCAGAAGAGTGGAGGTGAAGTGACTCCAAACTTCAACCCACATCACGTAAGGTCAATACTACCAGGAGTAGAAACTGAAACAAATCAGGCACCACAAATCAGCCCACTAGAGTGGGGGGGGGGGGGGTGCACGACGTAATTCGCTAATGGTTCCTGGTTGCCTGAACAACCCTAGCCCCACTTACACCCACTTTTCCCTCACATAGCTAGCAAAAACAAAGACGTTTTTTGTTGGGTCCCTGGACACGTTGATGTGCAGGGCAATGAACAAACAGATACTGCTGTGCGGTCAGCAGTAGTTAGGTAAGACACATATGCAACAGTTAGGTAACTTTATTTCGAAGCGTTTCGCCTACACAGTAGGCTTCTTCAGTCGAGTACAGAAAAGTTGATAGAAGCAGAAGATACTTGAAGACGATGTAATCAGTCCATCATCCTTGAAGTTTTGAGGTGGTCAGTCCCTCAGTCTGGAGAAGAGCATTGTTCCATAGTCTGAAACAATATGGAGTTGAAGTGACAGGATGGAGCCTTATATACCGCCAGGAGGTGAGATGTAGGCCACTAGTAGAGGTAAGAATGTAGTCGTTGGGAGGTCAGGTCCCTCTCAAATCGAGCCATTCTCACTAGTAGAAGTTGTCCAATTTGATTTCAGGTCTGTACCAAGATACCCTTGTGTTGCAGTGTCTGACAGACACCCCACCCCCCGAAAACCAAGAGGGTTGGAACACTGTAAACAACAAGAAGAAGCACCGTTCGTCCAAGGAGCAGGCAAACCAGCTCAACCGACCTGGCAAATTCAAGGTGAAGTCTTACGGGGACCACAGAACCCACTATGGCGTTGTTTCATACCTGGAATCACGACACAACCTGAAGTTCAAGATATGGTTCAGCTTGAGGGGAGAACCAATATTGACTCCTCTCAACAAGGAAATGTATACCACCTTGAAGAGAGTCATTGAGACAGATCGCTCATTCACCCTGGAGGAACTGGACTCTCGGCAGAAGATCACCAAGGGTGTAGTGATGCGATACCCGCTGATGATGCCCATCGAGGCAGTAGCAACTCACCCCAGTGTGGTGTCAGCTCAACGTCTCAAGGCAAAGACGGCAGGCAATGTACCAACCCGACAGGTCCTCATTCAGCATGTAGGACCACTGCCATCCCAGCTGGACATCAGTTCTTGGGGCAGGTACGATGTCAGGACCTTCACAGCAGAACCAGTTCGCTGTTTCAAGTGTCAGTGTTATGGACACTTGGGTGCACTCTGTCCGAACAGAGTAATCTGCGGTGTCTGCAGCCAGCACCACTCTACCGAGGAATGCATCACCAAGCTGAAAAATGCATCGCCACCCACTCCACAATGCCCAAACTACAGGCAGAAACACCGGAGAGGCTCGCCAGAATTCAAGGAGTCTGGAAGACGCCAAAAACTCGGCAACAGGCTACGATGGATCATCACTCTCAGCAGACGATGGGTGAGAGAACCCTGCCATACCGCAGATCTCTCAGCAGCTAACCCAAGTCAATGCCCAGGAATTCCCAACCCTCGAAGCCTCAACCAGGCATCAAGGTCAAGAACCTCCTGCACCCCTACCTCAACGAAGAAACAGAAATAAGAGGAACAGGAGGCATCAACAGGGTGCATCTGGTCAATGCGATCAGCAGGCGGCACTAAACGAGCCCCCACCGGCCATAGCACGACAACGCAGGCACTCCTTACCCGGCACAGGTGCTTTGCAGACTCAACTGGCACCTCACCAGCAGATCCCGGCTACCCAACCTGGTATACAGCAACAGACCACAGTGCATACAACCCTCAGCAGTCCCTACAGACCACAACAGCCCAGATAATATCCACTATTTCGAACCCAACCCCAAAGTAGGCCCTCACCATGGAGAATCTCGTAGCACTCATCAAGGTGTTCACGGATCTTATTTGCAACACAATCAACTCCACGGAACAACAGAGCACATTCCGGCAGATGGTTAGTATGCTCCTGAGAGTGTGCTTACTGACCGAGGAGGAGACAGTGGATGCCATGAATTTGCAGGTTCTCAGAGAGGGCAGGACTCAGTCTCCAGCTCAGGAAACAACAGCGATGGAATAACCTCGGTACCAAATCACACCCTCAAGGTCCTACAATGGAACATTCAGGGCCTGAGGGGCAAACAGTACCTCTTGCTGGAGGCAGTAATTCGGGATCGGGTTGACATCGTCTTGCTACAAGAAACTCTGACTGTCCTGACTATGTGCCCAAGACTACCCGGTTTTGCTGGGTATTTTCGGCACATTGACCCGGGCATTCACTGCAGAGGCACAGCTGTATTTGTATCCAATACAATACCTCACGAGGTTATAGCCAATCCTGTGGACTGTGGGGAGGATGTCGAGGTACAGGCCATCCTTGTGCACATACCTGGGGCGCCCATTACCATGTATAACATCTACAAGAACCCAAGACACACCCTCGACATTGCAGAGCTCCTCGCACTAGCACGCACTTAGTGTATTATTGTGGGTGGAGATTTCAACGCACATCACCCAATGCTGCACTCTCACTCAGCAACCAATGCTGCTGGCAGACACATAGCAATGCTCCTACACGATATTCCAGAGGTAAAGTTGCTAAACAATGGAGACCCCACACACCTGTTGGGTGGCTGCCTCGACCTTACCTTCCAGTTAAGACAACTCGCAGCAGGAGCGACATGGGAAACTCATCCTCACCTTGTCAGTGACCACTTTGCAGTGATCACCACCTTCAACATCAACAGGCCTCCCACAGTTGTGCTGCCTCCTAGATGGGACGTAAAGAGGGCCAACTGGAAGGTGTTCCAGGATTATCTTCATGACTGGTGGTCCACATACTCTCTATCTGAAGACTGTGATACGGCTTAACAGGAGCTAATCACTGTTCTCATCCAAGCAGCAAGGTGCGCAATTCCAAAGAAGTCCACAGGACGCACTCACAAAAGAGACTGGTGGTTATACAACGACGAGGTGCGGGAGCAGAACCCCCGCATCAACTTTTTTGGAAGCTATACGGGCGTAACCCCCCCGGGCAGAGAACGGAATATTTTTGGAGCCATTGTGCGCATGCCCGCAGAGTCTCTCCAGAGTAAAAACGAAAAATGGCGGAGTGTTGCTCAAACATTCGGATACACCACCTTATCTGGATAGGGGGCAAGCTCAACATAGCAATGGCAAGAGCAACCCGAGGCCACCGCACCCCTGAACCCATCCCGGGAAGCTGATAAACTAGTGGGCTTTTTATTCCAGGGGAGTTCACTCAGCTCCAAGAACACTGGAAAAAACACGGATCTTCTGCCACGCCCCAGCTAAGATACAAGCTGCAGTGAGTCGGAAGTGTGACTGTGAAGACCTACGGACTTGGAACCCCGACGTGCCATTTAAAACACAGGTAAACCCTGCCCCGGGCATCATGGTTTTACGTACTCCTGTTTTGCACGGGTGGGCAGAGTGGAGGGAGGCAACTAGCTCTTAAAAAGTCGTGGGGGGCCCGGGCACCCCCAAGCCTGGAAGAAGTACATCGTCCCAATTTCCCAAACCCCAAGGGACCCAGGCAGTATGGGGACCCATATCGTGACCGTGTTAGCCAAGTTGCTGGGGGATGGTTTTAAAACCCGCCCCCTGGGGAAAAAACTTGGACCCTCTCTCATCACATATTTGGCTTCCCCAAAGGGTGGGTACAGGAAAGTGCAAAACCCCATTTTAAAAGCCGATTGCTGATAGTAACAAAAACCTGTATGTCGTCTACCCGCCTTGAAAAGGCTTTGAGCTAGCCAGCCCCACGAATTCTGGCAATCTAGCTCAGAAGGGGAATCAAAGGACGCCCCCCTGGCCTGGTAGAGCCTTTCCTTGGGGGCAGGGGGCCCGTGTCAGCTTTCGGGAACTACTTTTCCTTTAAAACCCGGGGAAAACGGTAGCCCAAGGAGGTGTGCTCAGTCCTACCCTTTTTAAAATCCTTATGCAGGAATTGTGAGTTCCCTTTATAGGGTTTACAAGCCCCTGCTTGTGTAATTTGCACTCGTAGTGAAGGGGAAAGGCAATTTAGAACAAAGGCTAGGGTTTTGGCCTAATTCGCAGTCTTGCAAGGAATAGGCCTAAAGATCTCGGCCCGGGAAATTTTTTCAATGATTTTCAGGGGACCAGACCCTGGAATAGTTTAGTATTCAGGATATAAAAATTTAAATGGACAGGCCCCTACCTGTCTTGGGAATCTACATTTATAAAAAGGCGGAGTTGTAGGTCACGGCTCACTCAGCCCCCAAACCCCCCCCCTGAGGCCATGCGAGGCACCCTGCAGGGGAGCAAAAAGTACTTCGCTTGTATTTTTTACAAACTAATGCTCGCTATTGCTATGGTACACCCGCGATAGTATCTCTTCCCACAGAGCAGGCAAAGGGTGGAGGTGTACAAAATCAGGGGATAAGAACTATGTTTGGGGCCCCCTTGGACCAACACGTGTGTCTCAAATTGAGGCCGGCTTCCTTTCCCTTTGGTGACAGGTAAGATACAAAACGCCTGCAAAGTGGCCACTTTGCACGGCAGCAGGTACCCATAAGGAGAAGATATTACAAAACCCTGACCAAGATCCCACTCTTCACGGACTCTCTGGATTCGTTCTTTTGTGCTGTGGGGGGGAAGTTTTGCTAACAACTACTCCTTGAGAAGAGTTGTGACCCTTCCCGTTGCGGGTACCATCCCACCTCCCTGGCGCCCCCGATCCCGCCGATGTTTGCTCATGCAGTACCCCTCTTAAGCTTTTTCTGGGTCAAGACACCCCGCAATCATGCTGGAAAGCATGGCATGGGAGGGAGGGAATGGGCAGTGTTTTCCAGATGGTTCTGCGACCCTGACAGGAAAAGAGCAGCAGTGGAGGGTCCACAATGGGCACAACCCAAAGGGTGGGGGCTCCCTGACCACGCCCGATCCTTCAAGCTGAGTGGGGGGGATTCGCAGGCATTGTCACATGCCTCGACTCGGGCTCGACCTGTATCATGTTGTTCCACCTCTGCAATCAATGCCCTCTTCCCCCCTCAACCACAGGTCATGTTCACCTCATCACATGATCCCTGAGCATAATGACAGCCTTAGAAGTTCAGGGTAACAGATCGAATTGAACTGGTCCCCGCCATGCTGCATCCGGGGGAAATGGGTGGCAGATGATGCAGCCAAGGCACAAAACTATCCAAATGTTGGGTTATGTCCCAATCAGCCTACGGCAGACCAAATGGTGGTTGCCAGGCCCGAAAAAATTTTGGGGGGGGTCTTAGGTGATACCCCCTTCAAAGGGTGAGGGAGGACAGGGAGAACCCCTCCATTTGATAGAAGCTGGTCCAGAGCGCAGTGTACCGCCATCCATTGGCTTCGTTTGGGCTTTCCCACAGCCAAGATGATGGTAGACAAGGCTGAGGAGATGTGCCAGTACTGCCAGCACGTTGTCTAGTGGCCCCTAACACACTATCTTCTGGAGTGTGAAGTTACTGAGACACTCCACAGGCAACTAGGAGTGATATTCTCTCCCAAAGAGGACCCAGAGATGACTGCGGCCACACTAGTGTACCATGGAGTCAACGAACCAGACAAGCTGTTACCTGTGATAGCGACATATCCTCCTCCTCGCTAGTGTCCATAGTTAGGAGTACATATGGTGTTATCGCTTATGAGATGCACCAGTTGAACTGACCAGAAGAGTGCTTGAGCAGCATACGTTGCATCATTGTAGAAACCTTTCTCCCTCGGGAGCCAGAGACGGGTCATCGCAAGATTGAGACCCGTGCCAGGACTACGGTCTTGGCGAACATTATACATACATACTTCAACTCCATATTGTTTCAGACTATGGAACAATGCTCTTCTCCAGACTGAGGGACTGACTACCTCAAAACTTCAAGGGTGATGGACTGATTACATCGTCTTCAAGTATCTTCTGCTTCTATCAACTTTTCTGTACTCGACTGAAGAAGCCTACTGTGTAGGTGAAACGTTTCATATGTGTCTTACCTAAAAACCTGTCGTATTTTATACCATTTTAATGTTCGGTCAGCAGTACATGAACTTCTGGTTTCCTATAGAGGTATTCTGTTCAGAGATTATTTTCCAGTCATCTCTGCCCCTCTTCGCAGAGGTTGGCAAAATGGTGGTCGGGCATGCACCATAACAAATTGCATTCTATTAAACTGCTTTTAGATTTGTGGTCATCTTCTTACCACCGTTGCTGTACTCAGGAGACTGTGCTCTCCCATCTCTGCATTGGCCATACTCGCTTTACCCATGGATATCTCATGGACCAACAATCTATTCCTCTTTGTGAGGTTTGTCAGGTCCCTATTTCGGTTCTTCACTTTCTTGTAGAGTGCCCGGTTTACCAGTGAGCTCATAGGATTTACCTCCAATGACGCTGCCACCCTACCACTCTTACCTTATCTTTCCTTCTTGCAGACGGCCCTGCCTTTGACTTACAATCACTTTTTGACATTTTGCCAGCAACTGCTTTACTATACGAACTTTGACACACAGCCCTTAGCATCCCTTCCAGCCCTTTTCTCCCATCACCTCTGATCCCCTCTCCACCTAGCTGTTTATAGCCTCAGCACTATTTTCTGTCCTGCAGCGCTGTTTGACCCTTGTTGGTTTAGCACTTTCTTTGATTATAATAATGCACACACTCATTGTCCTCATCGCTCTCGGGCCATGTGGACAGGCTGTGCAGTCGCTCCTGAATCAGCTGGTTTTCTGCACAATTTTCCTCAGTACTTTCATAATGGTGGAAGGTGGATGTAGATGTGTCAACACTGTCTTGAACTTGTGAAGGGATCGCTCAATACTCGGAACACCCATCTTTTACTGACGGCGATATTAAGAAACATGTATGGCATCCCAAATGAGGAGCTCTATGGGTTGTCGTTGAATGATAGTTCAAGGCTTTTCATCAAATTCTGGCAGAGCAGCACTTATGAAAATATGGTGGCCAGGTACCAGGATGTGGTTAAGCCGGTTAACCCTGGTGTTGCTGTCCGCCTCCATGATGTATCACGGTTTTACACTTGGATCAAGGTGCGTAATGTTCCTTTTGAAGCTGATGAGAGTGATTTAGGGAACGTATTTGGGCGTTTGGT
>NW_026468315.1:0-12566 GCF_026875155.1 Cherax quadricarinatus | reverse complement strand
CAACACTATACCCCCACCTATCAGTACCAACATTTATCAACACTATAAAACCAGCCCTCTCAGTACCAACACTTTTATCAACACTAACACCAGCCTCACTCAGGAAAAAAAAACCGATCTTCAAATAAATTTGGGCCAAATAACCCAAAGTGTTTTTCGTGGTCTGCCCACATGGCGTGGAAAAACCTGGGAGTTTTCAAAATAATATATATTTATATTTTATATATAAATATATATATAATATATATAAAATTTAAAATATAAAAATTATAATATATATATTATATATATTATATATATAATATATATATATATTATATATATATATATATATATATTTTATATATATATATATATATTTAAATATATATATATATTTTAATAAAATTATATATATATATATATATATATATATTATATATATATTTTTATATATATAATATATATATATATATATATATTCAATGTTTTGTTTTGACATATGAGTTAAATAACTTGGTTCTCGTGGGCGGCAGGAATAACTTTTTTCTCTGTTGATGCTGTTTTTCTTACGGTTGATGCTGTTTTTATCACCGTTGTTATCTTGTCATTTTGTTATTTTGTTATCTTGTTATCTTGTTATCTTGTCATCTTGTTATTTTGTTATCTTGCTATCTTGCTATCTTGTTAACTTGTTTTCTTATTATGTTGTTATCTTGTTATCTTGTTACCTTGTTATATTGTTATCTTGTTATCTTGTTAAATTGTTATATTGTTATATTTTTATATTGCTATCTTGTTATCTTGTTATATTGTTATATTGTTATCTTGCTATCTTGTTACATTGTTATATTGTTATATTGTTAACTTGCTATCTTGTTATCTTGTTACATTGTTATATTGTTATATTGTTATCTTGCTATCTTGTTACATTGTTACATTGTTATATTGTTATATTGTTATCTTGCTATCTTGCTATCTTGTTAACTTGTTTTCTTATTATGTTGTTATCTTGTTATCTTGTTACCTTGTTATATTGTTATCTTGTTATCTTGTTAAATTGTTATATTGTTATATTTTTATATTGCTATCTTGTTACATTGTTATATTGTTATATTGTTATCTTGCTATCTTGTTACATTGTTACATTGTTATATTGTTATATTGTTATCTTGCTATCTTGTTATCTTGTTACATTGTTATATTGTTATATTGTTATATTGCTATCTTGTTACATTGTTATATTGTTATATTGTTATCTTGCTATCTTGTTACATTGTTATATTGTTATATTGTTATCTTGCTATCTTGTTACATTGTTAAATTGTTATATTGTTATATTGTTATCTTGCTATCTTGTTATATTGTTATATTGTTATATTGTTATATTGTTATCTTGCTATCTTGTTATATTGATTTTATTGTTATATTGTTATATTGTTATCTTGCTATCTTGCTATCTTGTTATATTGTTATATTGTTATATTGTTATATTGTTATATTGTTATATTGTTATATTGTTATCTTGCTATCTTGCTATCTTGTTATATTGTTATATTGTTATATTGTTATATTGTTATCTTGCTATCTTGTTATATTGTTATATTGTTTATATTGTTATATTGTTATATTGTTATATTGTTATCTTGCTATCTTGCTATCTTGTTATATTGTTATATTGTTATATTGTTATATTGTTATATTGTTATATTGTTATCTTGCTATCTTGTTATATTGTTATATTGTTATATTGTTATCTTGCTATCTTGCTATCTTGTTATCTTATTATATTGTTATCTTGCTATCTTGCTATCTTGTTATCTTGTTATATTGTTATATTGTTATATTGTTATCTTGCTATCTTGCTATCTTGTTATCTTATTATATTGTTATCTTGCTATCTTGCTATCTTGTTATCTTGTTATATTGTTATATTGTTATATTGTTATCTTGCTATCTTGTTATATTGTTATATTGCTATCTTGTTATCTTGTTATATTGTTACATTGTTATATTGTTATATTGCTATCTTGCTATCTTGTTATCTTGTTATTATTGTTATATTGTTATATTGTTATCTTGCTATCTTGTTTCTTGTTATATTGTATATTGTTATATTGTTATCTTGCTATCTTGCTATCTTGTTATCTTGTTATATTGTTATATTGTTATATTGTTATCTTGCTATCTTGCTATCTTGTTATCTTGTTATATTGTTATATTGTTATATTGTTATCTTGCTATCTTGTTATCTTCTTACATTGTTATATTGTTATATTGTTATATTGTTACATTGTTATATTGTTATATTGCTATCTTGTTATCTTGTTATATTGTTACATTGTTATATTGTTATATTGTTATATTGCTATCTTGTTATCTTGTTATCTTGTTATCTTGCTATCTTGTTATCTTGTTATCTTGTTATCTTGTTATCTCAGAGACAAATATCCCAGGCTGCACAAACACATTAACAATAAAACCGCTCAAAATATCGTTCATTATATTGTCAGTGTTGAAGAGTGAACACAATCACACGAAACATCAGAAGAGTGAACACAATCACACGAAACATCAGAAGAGTGAACACAATCACTCGAAAACATTCAGAGAGTGAACACAATCACACGAAACATCAGAAGAGTGAACACAATCACACGAAACATCAGAAGAGTGAACACAATCACACGAAACATCAGAAGAGTGAACACAATCACTCGAAACATTCAGAAGAGTGAACACAATCACACGAAACATTCAGAAGAGTGAACACAATCACACGAAACATTCAGAAGAGTGAACACAATCACTCGAAACATTCAGAAGAGTGAACACAATCACACGAAACATTCAGAAGAGTGAACACAATCACACGAAACATTCAGAAGAGTGAACACAATCACACGAAAACATCAGAAGAGTGAACACCAATCTCACGAAACATTCAGAAGAGTGAACACAATCACACGAAAACATTCAGAAGAGTGAACACAATCACACGAAACATCAGAAGAGTGAACACAATCACACGAAACATTCAGAAGAGTGAACACAATCACACGAAACATTCAGAAGAGTGAACACAATCACACGAAACATTCAGAAATAAGTGAGCGAAACGCGATATTTAAATTTTCGAATTTCTTTCGTGGATATGAGGCAAAATGATCAACAAAGGCCAAAATGAATTTAAATTTTGTGTAAGTATGACTGATGAACTTTAAAGTAGGAATGTAAGTAATTAAGATCTATTTCAGCCTTGAGAATACAAAATATAAGATTTTTAGTAAGTTCTTCACGTTGCTCTGACATAGAATAACCTAATGTAATAATAATAATAATAATAATAATAATAATAGTAATAAAAATATAATAATAAAATAATAATAATAAATAATAATAATAATAATAATAATAATAATAATAACAATAACAATAATAATAAAATAATAAAATTAATAATAATAATAATAATAATAGTAATAATAGAAATTTAATAATATAATAATAATAATAATAATAATAATAATAATAATAATAATAATAACAGTAATAGAAATAATATTTATTTTAATAACAGTACATGTACTTTGTATACAAGTACATGTACAAGGTATACAAAGTACATGTAAAAAGGTATCAAGTACATGTAAAAGGTATAAAAGTAAAATGTACAAGGTATATAAGTACTTTGTAAAAGGGTTTATACAAGTAATGTACAAGGTATACAAGTACATGTAAAAAGGTATACAAGTACATGTACAAGGTTACAAGTACATGTACAAGGTATACAAGTACATGTACAAGGTAACAGTACATGTACAAGGTATACAAGTAATGTACAAGGTATACAAGTACATGTACAAGGTACACAAGTACTTGTACAAGGTAACAAGTACATGTACAAGGTATACAAGTACATGTACAAGGTATACAAAGTACATGTACAAGGTATACAAGTACATGTACAAGGTATACAAGTACATGTACAAGGTATACAAGTACATGTACAAGGTATACAAGTACATGTACAAGGTATACAAGTACGTGTACAAGGTATACAAGTAATTGTAAAAGGTATACAAGTACATGTACAAGGTATAACAAGTACATGTCAAGGTACACAAGTACATGTACAAGGTATACAAGTACATGTACAAGGTTATACAAGTACTTGTACAAGGTATACAAGTACATGTACAAGGGTATACAAGTACATGTACAAGGTTGTACAAGTACATGTACAAGGTATACAAGTACATCTACAAGGTATACAAGTACATGTACAAGGTATACAAGTACTGTACAAGGAAACACAAGTACTTGTACAAGGTATACAAGTACATGTACAAGGTTACAAGTACATGTACAAGGTATACAAGTACATGTACAAGGTATACAAGTACATTACAAGGTATACAAGTACATGTACAAGTTATACAAGTACATGTAAAAGGTATACAAGTACGTGTACAAGGTTTTACAAGTACATGTACAAGGTATACAAGTACATGACAAGGGGTATACAAGTACATGTACAAGGTTTACAAGTACATGTTTAAAGTATACAAGTACATGTACAAGGTATAAAAGTACATGCACAAGGTATACAAGTACATGTAAAAGGTTATACAACTACATGTACAAGGTATACAAGTACATGTACAAGGTATACAAGTACAGGTACAAGGTATACAAGAACTTGTATAAGGTATACAAGTACATGTTCAAGGTATACAAGTACATGTACAAGGTATACAAGTACATGTACAAGGTATACAAGTACAGTACAAGGTATCAGTAACAGTACAAGGTATACAAGTACAGGGTACAAGGTATAACATGTAATGACAATGGTATACAAGTACATGTACAAGGTATACATGTACATGTAAAGGTTTACAATTTACTGTACAAGGTATACAATACATGTACAAGGTATACAAGTACTTTTTACAAGGTATACAAGTTATGTACAAGGTATACAAGTACATGTACAGGTATACAAGTACATGTACAAGGTATAACAAGTACTGTCCAAGGTATACAAGTACATGTACAAGGTATACAAGTACAAGTACAAGGTATACATGTACATGTAAAAGGTATACAAGTAATGTACAAGGTATACAAGTACATGTACAAGGTTATACAAGTACATGTAAAAGGTATAAAAGGGTACATGTACAAGGTATACAAGTACATGTAAAAGGGTATACATGTACATGTACAAGGTATACAAGTACATGTCAAGGTTACATGTACATGTACAAGGTATACAAGTACATGTACAAGGTATAAAGTACATGTACAAGGTATACAAGTACATGTACAATGGTATACAAGTACATGTACAAGGTATACAGTACATGAAAAAGGGTTTATAAAAGTACATGAAACAAGGTATACAAGTACATGTACAAGGTATACAAGTACATGTACAAGGTATACAAGTACATGTACAAGGTATACAAGTACATGTACAAGGTATACCAGTACATTTTAAAGGTATACAAGTACATGTACAAGGTATACATGTACATGTACAAGGTATAACAAGTACATGTACAGTATACATGTACAGTACAAGGTATACAAGTACATGTACAAGGTATACAAGTACTGAAACAAGGTATACATGTGCAAGTACAAGGTTATACATGTACAAGGTATACATGTACAAGGTATACATGTAGATGTACAAGGTATACAAGTGCAGTACAAGGTATACAAGTACATTAAAAAGGTATACAAGTCATTGTTAAAAGGTATACAAGTACATGTACAAGGTATACAAGTACATGTACAAGGTATACAAGTACATGTACAAGGTATACAAGTGCATGTACAAGGTAAAACAAGTACTGTACGGGGATACATGTACATGTACAAGGTATACAAAGTACATGTACAAGGTGCAACAAGTGCATGTACAAGGGTTTATACAAGTAATGTAAAAAGGTATAAAATGTACATGTACAAGGTTTTCAAGTACATGTACAAGGTATACATGTACATGTACAAGGTATACAGCCCATAGCTGTGACCCCACCAGTCCACTAAGACCAGGATGTGACCCACACCAGTCCACTAACATCGGGAAATGTGACCCACACCAGTCCACTAACACCGAGGATGTGACCCACACCAGTCCACTAACACCCAGGATGGGACGCAAAACCAGTCCACTAACACCCAGGATGTGACCCACACCAGTCCACTAACACCCAAGGATGTGACCCACACCAGTCCACTAACACCCAGGATGTGACCCACACCAGTCCACTAACACCCAAGGATGTGACCCACACCAGTCCACTAACACCAGGTTTTGACCCACACCAGTCCACAAACACCAAGGATGTGCTCACCAGTCCACTAACACCCAGGATGTGACCCACACCAGTCCGCTAACCACCGGATGCCACCAAAACCAGTCCGTAACACCCAGGATGTGATCCCCCACCAGTTCACTAACACCCAGGATGTGACTCACCACCAGCCCCACTAACACCCCGGATGTGACCAACCCCAGTCCACTAACACCAGGATGTGACCCACACCAGTCCACTAACACCCAGGATGTGACCCACACCAGTCCACTAACACCCAGGATGTGACCCACACCAGTCCACTAACACCCAGGATGTGACTCACACCAGTCCACAAACCCACCCAGGATGTGACCCACACCAGTCCATAACACCCAGGATCCCCACCCGCACCAGCCCACTAACACCCAGGATGTGACCCACACCAGCCCCACTAACACCAGGATGTGACCACACCAGTCCACTAACACCAGGATGTGACCCACACCAGTCCACAAACACCCAGGATGTGACCCACACCAGTCCACTAACACCAAGGATGTGACTCACACCAGTCCACTAACACCCAGGATGTGACCCACACCAGTCCACTAACACCTCAGGATGCCACCCACACCAGTCCGCTAACACCCAGGATGTGATCCACACCAGTTCACTAACACCCAGGATGTGACTCACACCAGTCCACTAAACCCCACAGGATGTGACCCCCCCCAGTCCACTAACACCCAGGATGTGACCCACACCAGTCCCCCTAACACCCAGGATGTGACCCACACCAGTCCACTAACCCCAGGATTGTGACCCACACCAGTCCACTAACACCCAGGATGTGACTCACACCAGTCCACAAACCCCCAAGATGTGACCCACACCAGTCCACTAACACCCAGGATGTGACGCACACCAGTCCACTAACACCCAGGATGTGACCCAGACCAGTCCACTAACACCCAGGATGCCACCCACACCAGTCCACTAACACCCAGGATGTGACCCACACCAGTCCACTAACACCCAGGATGTGACCCACACCAGTCCACTAACACCCAGGATGTGACCCACACCAGTCCCTAACCCCCCAGGATGCCACCCACACCAGTCCGCTAACACCCAGGATGTGATCCACACCAGTCCACTAACACCCAGGATGTGACTCACACCAGTCCCCTAACACCCAGGATGTGACCCACCCCAGTTTACTAACACCCAGGATGTGACCCACACCAGTCCACCAACACCCAGGATGTGACTCACACCAGTGCACTAACACCCAGGATGTGACCCACACCAGTCCACTAAGACCCAGGATGTGACCCACACCAGTCCACTAACACTCAGGATGTGACCCACACCAGTCCACTAACACCGAGGATGTGACCCACACCAGTCCACTAAACCCAGGATGTGACGCACACCAGTCACTAAAAACCCAGGATGTGACCCACACCAGTCCACTAACACCCGGGGAGGGTGACCCACACCAGTCCATAACCCCCAGGATGTGACCCACACCAGTCCACTAACACCAGGATGTGACCCCACCAGTCCACTACACCACGGATGGGGACCCACACCAGTCCACTAACACCAGGATGTGACTCACACCAGTCCACTAACACCAGGATGTGACCCACACCAGTCCGCTAACACCCAGGATGCCACCAACACCAGTCCGCTAACACCCAGGATGTGATCCACACCAGTTCACTAACACCCAGGATGTGACTCACACCAGTCCACTAACACCCAGGATGTGACCAACCCCAGTCCACTAACACCCAGGATGTGACCCACACCAGTCCACTAACACCCAGGATGTGACCCACACCAGTCCACTAACACCCAGGATGTGACCCACACCAGTCCACTAACACCCAGGTTTGTGACTCACACCGTCCACTAACACCCAGGATGTGACCCACACCAGTCCACTAACACCCAGGATGCCACCCGCACCGTCCACTAACACCCAGGATGTAAACCACACCAGTCCACTAACACCCAGGATGTGACCCACACCAGTCACTAACCCCAGGTGTGACCCACACCAGTCCACTAACCCCCAGGATGTGGACCCCACCAGTCCACTAACACCAAGGATGTGACTCACACCAAGTCCACTAACACCCAGGATTTTTGGACCCACACCAGTCCACTAACACCTCAGGATGCCCCCACACCAGTCCGCAACACCCAGGATGTGATCCACACCAGTTCCTAACACCCAGGATGTGATCACACCAGTCCACTAACCACCCAGGATGTGACCACCCCAGTCACTAACACCCAGGATGTGACCCACACCAGTCCACTAACACCCAGGATGTGACCCACACCAGTCCACTAACACCCAGGATGTGACCCACACCAGTCCACTAACCCCCAGGATGTGATCACACCAGCCCACAAACCCCCAAGATGTGACCCAAACACCAGTCCACTAACACCAGGATGTGACGCACACCCCAGTCCACTAACACCCAGGATGTGACCCAGACCAGTCCACTAACCCCCAGGATCCCCACCCACACCGTCCACTAACACCAGGATGTGACCCAAAACCAGTTCACTAACACCCAGGATGTGACCCACACAGTCCACTAACACCCAGGATGTGACCCACACCAGTCCACTAACCCCCAGGATGCCACCACACCAGTCCGCTAACACCCAGGATGTGATCCACACCAGTCCACTAACACCCAGGATGTGACTCACACCAGTCCCCTAACACCCAGGATGTGACCCACCCCAGTTTACAAAACACCAGGATGTGACCCACCCAGTCAACCAACACCCAGGATGTGACTCACACCAGTGCACTAACACCCAGGATGTGACCCACACCAGTCCCTAACTAACCCAGGATGTGACTCACACCAGTCCAAAAACCCCCCAAGATGTGACCCACACCAGTCCACTAACCCCCAGGATTGGACGCACACCAGTCCACTAACACCCAGGATGTGCCCCCGACCTGTCCACTAACCCCCAGGATGCCACCCACACCAGTCCACTAACACCCAGGATGTGACCCCACACCAGTCCACTAAAAACCCAGGATGTGACCCCACCACCAGCCCCACTAACACCCAGGATGGGGACCCACACCAGTCCACTAACACCCAGGTGCCACCCACACCAGTCCGCTAACACCAGGATGTGATCCACACCAGTCCACTAACACCCAGGATGTGACTCACACCAGCCCCCTAACACCCAGATGTGACCCACCCCAGTTTACTAAACACCCAGGATGTGACCCACACCAGTCCACTAACACCCAGGATATGACCCACCCCAGTCCACTAACACCCAGGATGTGACCCACACCAGTCCACTAACACCCAGGATGTGACCCACACCAGTCCACTAACACCCAGGATGTGGCTCACGCCACTCCACTAACACCCAAAGGATGTGACCCACACCGTCCACAAAACACCCAGGATGCCACCCACACCATTTCCACTGACACCCAGGATGTGACCCTCACCAGTCCACTAACACCCAGGATGTGACCCACAACAAGTCCACTAACCCCCGGGATGCGCCCCACACCAGTCCACTAAACACCCAGGAGTGACCCACACGAGTCCACTAACACCAGGATGTGACCGACACCAGTCCCCCTAACACCCTGGATGTGACCCACACCAGTCCCCAACACCCGGATGTGACTCACACCAGTGCACAACACCCAGGATGTGACCCACACCAGTCCACTAACACCCAGGATGTGACCCACACCAGTCCACTAACACCCAGGATGTGACCCACACCAGTCCACTAACACCCAGGATGCCACCCACACCAGCCCCAACTATCACCAGGATGTGACCCCACACCAGTCCACTAACACCCAGGATGTGACCCACACCAGTCCACTAACACCCAGGATGGGGACCCAACCAGTCCACTAACCCCCAGGGATGTGACCCACACCAGTCCATAACACCCAGGATGTGACCACACCAGTCCACTAACACCCAGGATGTGACCCACACCAGTCCACTAACACCCAGGATGTGACCCACACCAGTCCACTAACACCCAGGATGTGACCCACACCAGTCCACTAACACCCAGGTACCCATTTTACCGATGGGTGAACATAGACAAGCAGTGTAAGGAAATATGCCCAATATTTCTACCCTCGCCAGGAATAGCACCCAGACACTCGCCGTTTGAAGTGAGAGCTTAGCCACCAGACTACAGTGGCCAGTGGCCAGTGGCCACTGGCCTGGTGGCTAAAGGTACGTCTACATGTGAAGCTTGGGGATAGACAGAAAAGTCCGCAAACGGAGCACAGCCTAGCGGGGTCAATGGCTGCAAAAATCCCTAAAAGTAAAGGACCTTGGGGTGAACATCATACCGAACATATCTACTGAAGAGCACATAAATACAATAACTGCTGTAACATATGGGTGCCTGGCAAACCTAAGAATAGCGTTTCAACATATAAGGAGCCATTCAGGTCATTGTATATCATGTACCTCAGACCCGTACCGGGGTACACAGCAGCAGTATGTAACCCACAAAGCTAGTCCCGGTGCAATGGGGGAGTGGGTCGTACGAACGAGGTTAATGGAACTCAATCTGACCACACTGCAGAACAGGAGGGACAGGGGAAACATGATTGGGACGATGAAAATACTGAAAAAATTTGACAAGGTGAGCAGGACCAGAATGTTTCAGAGATGGGACACAGAAACAAGGGAACATTGCTGGAGGTTTAAAACTCTGACTAGCCATTGGGATGTTAGGAAGCATTTCTTCAGCTTTAGAGCTGTCAGGAAGTGGAACTATCTGGAGAGTGTAGTAACGTATGCAGGAGCCATACATAGCTTTGAGAAGTGGTACGATAAGACTCTTGGAGCAGGTAAAGGGTTGACTTAGTAGCAGCCAGTGAAGAGGCGTGGCCAGGAACTGTGACTCGGCCCTTGCAACCACAAATAGATGAGTACACGCACACACATACACACACACACAGAGCAGAATATGATATAGCTCACGGTTCAGGGAGAGTGACCTAGTAGCGATCAGTGAAGAGGCGGGGCCAGAAGCTAGGACTCGACCCCCGCAACCTGAACTAGGTGAGTACAACTAGGTGAGTACACACATGATGGAAGGGTTAGACTTAGAAGTGTCCCTGTTTGCAGATGATGTGAAGTTAATGAGGAGAATTAAATCAGATGAGGACCAGGCAGGACTTCAAAGAGACCTGGACACCTGGTCCAGCAACTGGCTTCTCTAATTCAACCCTGCCAAATGTAAAGTCATGAAGATCGGGGAAGGGCAAAGAAAACTGCAGACCGAGTACAGGCTAGGTGGCCAAAGACTGCAAAAAACGCTCAAGGAGAAAGATCTTGGGGTGAGTATAACACCGAGCATGTCTCCGGAAGCACACATCAACCAGGTAACTGCTGCAGCATATGGGCGCCTGGCAAACCTGAGAACAGCGTTCCGATACCTTAGTAAGGAATCTTTCAAGACACTGTACACTGTGTATATCAGGACCATACTGGAGTATGCAGCACCTGTGTGGAATCCGAACTTATCAAGCACGTCAAGAAATTAGAGAAACTGCAAAGGTTTGCTACAAGGTTAGTTCCAGAGCTAAGGGGAATGTCCTATGAAGAAAGGTTAAGTAAAATCGGCCTGACGACACTGGAGAACAGGAGGGTTAGGGGAGACATGATAACGACACACAAAATACTGCGTGGAATAAACAAGATGGACAGAGACAGGATGCTCCAGAGATGGGACACAGAAACAAGGGGTCACAGTTCGAAGTTGGAGACTTAGATGAGTCAAAGGGATGTTAGGAAGTATTTCTTCAATCATAGAGTAGTCAGAAAGTGGAATAGCCTAGAAAGTGACGTAGTGGGCAGGAACCATTTCATAGTTTTAAAAACGAGGTATGATAAAGCTCATGGAGCAGGGGGGAAAGAGAGGACCCAGATGCTCATCGTGA
Organism: Cherax quadricarinatus; assembly: GCF_026875155.1. Classification (NCBI taxonomy): domain Eukaryota; kingdom Metazoa; phylum Arthropoda; class Malacostraca; order Decapoda; family Parastacidae; genus Cherax; species Cherax quadricarinatus. Next base: position 275 of record NW_026468315.1, on the reverse strand, counting down.
GGAGGCGGGGCCAGGAGCTGGTTTCGACCCTGCAACCACAATTAGGTGAGTACAATTAGGGGAGTACACACAGTGCTAGCTACCATGCAGTGTGATTCAATTACCTTATGGAAGTAAACGTTTGAGAGAACCACAAACTTGAATCAAAGGACAAACCTCAATTTGAGAGATGAGACTACACAGGCATCAGGCAATTCCTAAGTTGCAGTGTCCTGGGACAGGAAACTACACGGTAAAAACAGTGAGCAAGAGATGGAGGTGTATTTGAAAAAGCT
>NW_026468314.1:0-11889 GCF_026875155.1 Cherax quadricarinatus | reverse complement strand
ACCTCTCTTATCTCTGTCCTCCTAACTTTGATCTTGTTTAACGTTTCCGTGTTATCTATCCCTCTGTACCTTATTTCTATGGTCTTCTTAAAACTCATAAACTTGGAATCCCTCCAGAGGTTCACTCTCTGTAGATGTCTTCCTTCCATTGTCAACTGCTCCAAACTTCAGAACACTCGTATTTGGCCTTTATCTCCTCTCAGTGCCTCACTTTGCCTATATTTTCAATATGTTTCCTGTCTTCTGACTAGGGGGGGGGGGAGTTCTGTCAAATGAGGGTTTTCTCCTGCCGAGATTTTTTCATGTTTCTATGGGCAATTAGCTTTCCTGAAGTGCTCTTCTTTTCTCTTTTTTCTTAGACTTCTTCCACTATTACTGTTACTACTACTATTATTTATTCACTAACACACCACTCTCTGCTCCTTTATTCACTACCACCACTACCTTCTTATTGCCACAAATAAATAACAAAAAGGCACAATATCATGAATGGAACAATACACAAATAACCCGCACATAGGAGAGAGGAGCTTATGACGACGTTTTACAAAGTCACACTTTGTGACTTTGTAAATGCTTCTCTCTCCTATGTGCGGGTTATTTGTGTATTATAATAATAATATCTTTATTTACTACAAGTACATGTGCAAGGTATACAGGCCTACCTGACATCAATGACATACTACTATATAGAAAGCCACTTGTTATGGTGAACCTTTTGGGCAAATTAAGTCAGTTTTGTTCCAGGATGCGACCCACACCAGTCTACTAACACCCAGGTACCCATTTTAAACTGATGGGTGAACAGGGACAGCAGGTGTCTAATGGAAACACGTCCCTAATGTTTTCCAGTTATACCGGAGGAGATTCGAACCCCGGACCTCAGCGTGTGTAGCTGAGTGCACTAGAGATCGAGCTACAGGTCACCTCTATCACTGCTGCACTGCTCCTCCTCCTCTCCTCTACTACTACTACTACTGCTACTACTACTACTACTACTACTACTACTACTACTACTACTACTACTACTTCCACTACTTCTTCAGCATTACTTCTCCGTCCCTTTCTACCACTTCTGTCCCCCGCCCTCCTCTAGTACAGTCGACCCTCAACTAACGGCGGCATTAAGTAACGGCAATTTCGTCTAACGGCGCTTTTTGCCGTAGAAAAAATGCCTTAACCAACGGCGAAAAACTTAACCAACGACGTCAGTGTGCCATTGTTTACAAGCTGTTGCAGTCGGTTTCCACGTGTGCCTCCCATACATTTTGGATTATTCCTCTGTTTCTAGTGCTTGTAATCGCTAAATAAGCCACCATGGGCCCCACGAAACCTTCTAGAGCCAGCCCTTTGGTAAAGGATGTGAGAAACACGATAGAATTCAAGAAAAAGTTTGTAGAAAAATACGAAAGTGGTGGTGGTAGAGGGTGGTAGTGATGGTGTAGAGGGTGGTAGTGGTTGTGATGGTGGTAGAGGGTGGTAGTGATGGTGGTACTGCTTGTGATGTGTATTTTTGTGATGGTCGTAGAGGGTGGTATGTGATGTGATGGTGTGAGGTTAGAGGGTGGTAGTGATGGTGGTAGAGGGTGGTAGTGATGGTGGTAGAGGGTGGTAGTGATGGTGGTAGAGGGTGGTAGTGATGGTGGTAGAGGGTGGTCAAGTGATTCTCAAGCTGGTCCTAGTGGCATTAGAAAAACAAGAAGGGAGGTAACCCCACCAAAGGTCTTGGTACCTGAAGTCTTTGTGGAAGGGGATTCTCCTTCCAAGCAATAGACAATCCTGAATCTCCCCTGCTGCTGGCACATCACTGATCAACAACTCCACAATAAAGGTAAGTGGCATTTAATTATTTTTTTGTTTTGCATGTCCCATTCATTTCCAAATAAGGAAATGTATATTTCATGTAATTTTTTTTTTTTTTTAGACTTCAGGGTGTTAGGAACGGATTAATTCTATTTCCATTATTTCTTATGGAGAAAATTAACTCGACCAACGGCAAGCCCTCTGGAACGGATTAATGCCATTGGTTGAGGATCCACTGTATATATTTTTTGGGTCCATCCCCGTCTTGCTTATCTTTGTAACTAGATAATAGTCCATGATGAGAGCACCAGTAAGCTAGATTACTAATCACTGGTGCTTCAATTTGACGTGTGCTCTGAACGTCCATCCAGTGACTTGTGTGACAACGTACCGAGACTCATAAATTTTAAAACTTATGCTAAAATCGACGCAGCCGTCAGCTTTACCGGGCATGCCCATTTGTATACAGGCGTGAGAGCATGGTTTTTGCGCAAGTCATCCTACTCCCCCTGCGCATCTGGGTTCCCGTTCTCTAATTTGGACCACTCACAAGTCTTGTGTGATGGCGTCTGCTCGCTTCCGATTGGTTGAGAGACCAAAATGTAAACACTTCTAGCCTGTCATCGCCGAGAGCAGTTTTTTTTTTTTCATCGTGTGACACTCATATACTCCTGGATTTTACCCTCTACAATGTCGGTAAGTACTGATTGTTGTGTCTAGTCCATAAATGAATAGTTTAAACATATTTTGGTATATATGTAAAGTCTGTGTGAGTGCACCATGCAATTGAAAAAAGTGCAAGAAAAATGGCCTGAAAATATACGGCCCCGCTGGCAAGTTCAGGTTATCAGTTTCAGTGAATAAATAATTATATTAATTTTTCTGATGCATATATGAATAGGGTAGTGGTTTGAATGTGTACAGAACGTTTTAATTGTCCTTCCAGATCAATGGGAAATTGTTCTATGGTGAGCCCTCCAATGAGAAGTCCAAATGTGTCTGCGTTTAGGAGCAAAGTGACTCAGATCTAGAGCCAGATGACCTGGAATTGCTTAACAGTGGTGATGAATACTTGCCACCGGATGCTGAGGTGTCAAGTGATGAAGAGGAGGGAGATAGGCCTTCCAAAAAAAAATCATAAATTAGCCCAGAAAAAGAAAGGTATTATGATCGAGGAGTACCCTGATGAAGATCTTCATGATGAGCTTACTCTTCAAGCTCAGACACACAAGAAAGACATCCAAAATAACCCTTTGACTCTATACCAACATGAAAAGCCTCTTGAAATTAGCTGTCTATTCGATTATTTTAGCAATTTTTTTACTCGAAATATGATAGACAACATCACGTATCAAACAAATTTGTATGCTAAACAAAAAAGCATAGATACTACATTTGTAACCAAGTCTGAAGAAATCATGAAGTTCATAGATATTCTCTTGTTTATGGGTATTTGTCCATACTCATCCATAGATGACTATTGGGCAAGTGCAACTAAGGTTTAGGTTGCTTAGGTGTACAAATCATTTCAATGATGACACCCAAAAGGATAAGGACAGATTCTACAAAGTATGGCCTCTTTATAATGCACTAACTACTGCTTGCTTGAAAGCTCCGGCTACACCCAAGCAGTCTATTGATGAAGTTATGGTTGGTTTCAAGGGTAAAACCGCTGGAAACCTAAGGCAGAACATCAAAACAGAACCAGACAAGTGGGGTTTCAAACTATTTTGTCGTGCCAGTGAAGATGGAATCATACATAATATAATCATGTATGAAGGCAAAACAACTTTGGACAACCATCCCATAAAGCTGCCAAATGAAGAAACTAAATTACCAGTAAGTTCAAAGATTGTTCTGGTACTTGCAACAACTCTCAACAAAAGCAAGACAGCAATCTATGCTGACATTTTCTTTTCAAGTCTACCGTTGGTCACGTGACTAAGCGAAAAGTATAACTGCAGATACACTGTAATAGTACGTGACAATACGTGTGGTAAGCCAGAATTGATGCCTATCAAGCAAATGGAAAAGAACATAGTGCCCAGGTTCACTTTTAACTTCAAAACCAATTATGGTACCCTTGTTGTAAGATGGAAGGACAACAAAGCTGTCACTTTAGTGACAAATGATGTGGGGGTTCATCCTCTGGCTCTTATTGATAGATATAGCAAGGAATCCAAGACAAAAGACCAATTCCAGTGCCCTGCAGTCATCAAGAACTATAATACACACATGAGAGGTAATGACAAAAATAACATGTTGGTACATATGTACAAAACACCAATGAAATCCAAACGTTGGTACATGCGGCTGTTTGCCTATGTTCTTGATCTTGCTGTTGTGAATGCATGGCTTCTTTACTGCCGTGATTGTAGGTCACTCAAAACCAAATGCAGGCCACTGAAGACATTCAGGATTGAAATCTCTTTCACTGCAAGACCCGAAAGACAAAAGTTTAGACGCAGAAGCATGAGAACAACTCCAAGACCCTCACCAAGTACTTCCAGCGATCATGATTTGTCAACCTTGCAATTGCCATCTCCAGTGCAGTACCTCGGTGCAGAGAGGCCTGATGACTCTGTTAAGTTTGATTCAATGCTAGGTCACTGGCCAGTGAATGCCAAGATATTTACATGCAAATATTTCAGCCCAAAGAAAAAATTCTGTCACATCCTCATTTTTGTGTCTTATGCGAAGTAAATCTATGTATCAGAAGGGAAGAAATTGCCTCCATGGTTTCATTCTAGCAATCAGTGATCTAGAGTTAATGTTCTTTCTCAGGGAATTCATAAAAATGGGACTTTGCAATGTGTCCACATTGCTCTTTAGTTTTTCCTTATATTTTTTGTAGACTTAAAAAATGTTTGGGGAAACAAGTTCCACTTATGTTTTTGATATTGTCTATTTATATAATAAATTAGAAAATACTTATTGGTGTTTTATTAACCGCAGATTTGCAACATTCTGAAATGACCCCCTTTCCGGGCAGGCCTTATAATGATGGAGTCAAGTATTCGCAAAGAACAAACATTTATTTTTAGAATTTCATTTACAATAGGCTCAAACCCCTTACATTAAGATACTCATCGGCTCATAGGAAAGACATTTCGAATTCTGCATTTTACTAGGTCTGGCCCCGTATTCAGTTTTATTCCAGGATGCAACCCACACCAGCCACTAAAAAACCCAGGTACCCATTTTAATCTGATGGGTGAACAGGGACAGCAGATGTCTTAGGAAACGCGTCCCTAATGTTTTCCAGTGTACAGAGGAGATTCGAACCCCGGACCTCAGCATGTGTAGGCTGAGTGCGCTAGAGATCGAGCTACAGGTCACCCCTATCACTGCTGCCCTGCTTCTACTACTACTATTACTAACTACTACTACTCTACTATACTACTACTACTTACTACTATATACTACTTCACTTCACTACTACTACTACTACTATCCACTACTACTACTTACCACTCACTTCCTTTCAACATTATTTATCCATCCCTTTCTACCACTTCGTTCTCCCGCCCCCTCTAGTATATATTAGGGTTTCAGTCTCCTAAGTGCTCCCAAGGCTCCACATTACTATGTGTCTTCACGAAGTGAGCACCAGCGAGCTGGTTACTAATCCTGGTGCTTCAGGGTTTGGGCTGTGCTCTGAACGTCCATCCAGTGACTTGCGTGACAACGTACCGAGACTTATAAATTGTCAAACTTATGCTAAAATCGACACAGCTGTCAGCATTTTGGGGGAAATTTTTTTACTAGTTTTTTTTTTTTAATGTATCAAGATTTTTAAATACAACTTTGATATTAAATTTCTTAAGAAGAGAATGTATATCAAGAAAGTTTTCATGGTAAGGGAAAACCAACATATTTTTAGATGAACAAGGCTAGTTGTCGTTTCTTTGACTTGTAAAAAGTATTTCTAGCAATTTCAAAACATTTATTATTTAAATGTTTTGGGAATTTTAGATCAAGCTATTTCATAAAGCTTCAAGATTTCTTTGTCAATGAACTCTCGGCTGTAAACACTCAAAGAACTCAAAAACATCCATGAGAAAACAGAATGTTTAATTCTGTCATGATGTGAAGAATAACAGTGCACATAAGAACAGTTATTAGTGGGTTTCCGTAAATTTAAAATTTAAAATCATGATTCCTTTTAATAATTAAAAGATCTTGAAGAGGAAATGAATTATTTTGTTTCAACTCTGCAGTAAAATTTATGGAATGTCCAAGACTGTTTAATTTAACAAGGAAATGGTTTACGTGTACATTATTAGGCATTAGACATATAATATCATGAACACATTAACACATTTGTATCACTTATCTCTATTCCATGTACAAATTACTGAGGACAAGTGCGAGTGGATTTCACATTGCCATACCAAACTTTTGAGTATACAACTCACCAGTAAATACTAAATTAGCATCACCAATACAGAATTTAATAAGTTCAATGATAGTAGGTGCTGGCAATGGAGACATTCAAAATATTGAGAAACAAAAAATACTTTTTTAATCAGGTTGTTCCATCAGAATTGAAACAGCATGTTAGGTCATTGCTATATTAAATTCAGAAGAGTTTGTAATGAACTCAAAATAAACCAAAAAGAAAATTAAACGATCTAATTGAAAACAGTGATTGGACACAACATTTTAATAAAAAAAATTGTAATTAACTTGTCAAATGAAATATCAGATAAAAATTACATGGCTGCTTTAGGTTTCGGTCTAAGTTTTGCAGATTCTAAAAAACTCATTTATGTGGAAATAGCAAAAGCCTTTTGTAACATAGAAAAATCCTTTGAATTATCCGGTTACGAAATTAATATAAGCAAGGCCATGGTTTATAGTTCAATAATAAAACAAAATATTCACAGTTGCCCTCAGAGATATTTTTAATTCATAATGAAAATCTTATTCGTAATAAAATTTGTATGTTACTAAAGCAGATAAAAATAAATGCAGTAGTAATTTTGAAAGAAATTGATTAAATTATACAGATACTTATTCCAGAATTAAAAGAATCCTGTAGATTCTGTTAACAGTAATTTTAATAAAACAATAAAACTTACTGAAAGGCAAAGATGAATTAATTAAAAAATTATAACCAACAATCCATCTTTACCATATATGTATTGATTAATAAAAACAAGCAAGGTAATCCAACCAGACCTATTGTTAGCTCTAGGTTCAATTTTCTATAAATTATTTATGTGGCTTGTAGATGTGTTGAGGCCAAGTTTTAGAAAAAAATATAATTTTAATGTTAAAATAATATAAGATTTAGTGGATATATTAAGCTGATATAAATGATTACAAAATAGTTAGCTTTGATGTTAATTCTTTGTTTACAAAAGTTTCAGTTGATGATTTAAGTTTCCCATCTGAAGAAGTTGTTAATTATGATTTACTTTGCTAGTACCTACTATTATAGAGCTTATTAAACTCTGTATTGCTGACGCTAAGATTGTGTTTAATCGCGAGTTTTGCACTCAGAAATTTGGTATTGCTATGGGAATGCCTCTCTCACCTGTCCTTAGTAATTTGTAAGTGGAATATTTTGCAACAATATTCCTTAACAAAATCCTTCTGAACAGAGATAACTAGTACAGATATATTAATGATGTTTTATGTCTATTACTTAAGAATATAGATATAAAGTATTTCCTTGTTAAATTAAATAGTCTAGCTCATTACATAAATTTTACTGTTGTGTTGAGTTTGATTAAAATAAATTATCCTGTTTTCTAGATGTTTTAATTATTACGGGGGAACCATAATTTTATTTTTAAAATTTACAGAAAAGCAACAAATAACTGCTGTAATGTTTAATGTTATTTTTCATATCATGAAGGACTTAAACTTTTTGTATTCTCATTCTCCAAAAACTGCTGACGACTGTATCTTCAAGATTCCCTGCAAAATCTGTGATAAGGTTTATTTCGGCCAAACGGGGTGAAGTCTTGAACTAAGTGGACTAGAGTCTAATTCTCTGTTTATTCATGTGAGAGATTTTAACCATCCAATTGATTTTTAAAAGGCCAAGAAAGTTTTATCAAGCAGGTTCACAGTTGGGAGAAATGTAACAGAATCGAGTTTCATTAAAAATAGTTTTGAAATTAATATGACTATTGTTTTAGGATTACACAAATAGGATTCATTATAATTAAGGCCAATCAGGGAGAAATTTTAGATTATCGACAAGTTAAAATCTTGAGGTTTTTGGATGAATATATTATATTTGACAGTTCATTTCCACCTACTACTTATCATAAAGAGTCTTGGTGTTGTAAGTTGACAGCGAGGTGTAACTCCGTCTTTTGCCATTATGCTGTTTACATTTTAACAGTTCCTCGATGAGGGTGAGAAATCACGAAAGCATTTGGAACGTTCATTATTTTTCAACGCATTCTGTATATTATGATATCACCTGTTTCTGTGATCTTATTGAGTATTATTAATATATTTATATTATATATATATTATATATATATTATATATTATAATATATAATTTAATATATTATATAAAATGTTGCAGTTTAGAAAACTGTAGTGTAAAGCACCTTTGGCAAGACAGTGATGGAGTGAATGATGGTGAAAGTTTTTCTTTTTCGGTGACACCTGCCTTGGTGGGAATCGGCCTATGTTTGATAAAAAATAATATTTAATATCATATTAATATATAATATTGATACTATATATTATAAAATATTTAATATTATATTATATATATATTAATATAATTTATAATATATATATAATTATATATTATATATATATATATATATATATAATATATATATGAAAACAAACCACACTGTGAAAGGATAGTGAAATCTCAAGCGTTTTCGTGACTTCTCACATTATCAAGGAACTATCAAGATAGTACATCAAAGGAAGGCATAGAAAGGGTCTCGACCACATCTCACCATCACATCCCACAACAAAGTAACACCTGACACGCGACGACACCCGATTCATAAGGAGGAACACTGCAGTACGCCCACTGGTCCAACTAGACAGGTCCTTTACGACATCCCACTCACAAAATATTTGTCCTACCCTAGTACTCTACCCAAAAATTAAGATTTATTATTTGTCCAATGTATTATTAAATTCTTCCCAAATTTTATTAATTATAAATGTATTAATTTATATAAACCAAAGGAAATATTCATATTATTTGAAAATAACATGAACATTTCCTTTGGAAATAATATGAATATTTTCTTTGGTTTACATAAATTAGGTCCATTTACAATTAATAAAATTTGGGAAGAATTTAATAATACATTGGACAAATAATTAATCTTAATTATCTCATCTCCTTCTCACCTTCCTCAGTTTCTCTGCACTGGATTTAAGAAACCACTGGTTGGCGAAACGTTTCCAGAATAAAGATTTCCAAGTGTTGCACCAATATCTCATTTATCATCTTGTCGGTTTTCTAAACCATTTTTTTAAACTATTATTCTATGTAATGGATTAATGAACGACATGACTAGTCTCTTAAATTTTCAACATTTCTAAAATTTTATTACTGCTTTATTGTATTTATCATGACTTGGTAAGCTTTGCACATTTATATAACTCTCCTCAGATAGTAACCGGCTTATTGTATATCAGTCATCAGAACAACACATTGCAGTAGAACAGTTTACTTAATTTTGTACAAAATATTGTAAATAATATGTCATATATTGGATAATTTATTATTTATTGTATTTCTTGTATTGTTAAGTTCCAGAAATAATTCCAAATGATGGTGATTGAACTGTCACCGAAGCATTGTTCGGTCAAGAAATGTCTTCAGAAGCTACAAATCTTTTCCGCCTTTGAATTACGGTAGAAATATATTTATTTTATTTTAAAGATTCAAGTACTATTGAGGTGAAGTGAACAGGTTTCTTATGGCAGTAACCAAAAAATAAATCATATATCTTTACAATTGGTTAATAGTTTTGTAAGAGTCCGAACTAAGTTATTTTACATTCAGATAATTTTTGAAAAAAAAAATATATACATTTTTTCACTGTATTACAGAACATCACGATAGGAAGGAAGGATTATTGGGGTCCTAAGTTATTGAAGTTTTCTCTCTCAATCGTTGGGGCAGTAGTAATCAAGGTTAACTTTTTGGTTACTTAAGCAGAATTTATTAGGGTTACCTCTCATGGTCGCTGGAGGCAAGGTTATTGTGGTTACTTCTCTTGGTTAATGAAGTATGAATCTTCATGTTGCTTAGGAAAGAATCTGTGCCACTTTAGCAAAGATTCTCAGAGTTACCTCTCTAGGTTCTAGAGGCAGAAGTTATCGGGGCTAGCTCTCTCTGTCACCGGAGCAAAATATTTGAAGTCACCCTTCTCAGTCATTGGGAAAGAGTTATCGGACTTACCTCTCTAGGTCGATGCAGCAATATTTATTGATAATAACTCTTTCGGCCTCTGGGACAGAACCTATTGAGGCTACATTTTTAGGTCACTGCGGCAGAAGTAATTGGCGTGGTCTCTCTTGGTCGCTGGGGCAAAATTTATCGGTATTACTTGTCTCTCGGTCGATAGGGTAGAAATTATTGGGGTTACCTCTCCCTTGGTGACTGAGGCAGAGGTTTCCTGAGGTGCTGGAACTGGAGTTATTTGGGTTACCTCTAACAGTCACAGTGGTAACAGAGAATTATCGAATAATCTTGAAAGTATTCCGTTTATCCTTACTCCAAAAGTTGTTTCTCCGTTGTAATATTTTTAAATATTATTCATATCACGAAGTTTGTTTTCTGAAATTTTTAGTTATGTAATATCTCTCACCTTGAACAGATATTAGTAGGCAAAATAAAAAAAATAAATGAAACTCCTTGAAAAAGATAGCCAATATTTTTCTTACAAATTGTAATATGAGTCGAACACAAAATAACAAACTGTACATTTGTCAGGACCGTCTATGGCGCAAGAACCGAGTACCCAACATTCTGTGTCATGGCGTCGACTGCAACCGTAACTTCGACTCAGACTTTGGTGGAGCCGGGAGTTCTAACAACCCATGTTCTGACTATTACAGTGGTTAGTTATTTACTCAAGTTATCGCTACTACCATCTTTGTTACGTGCTTCATATACATAGGATAGTTTACTATAATATACAAGATCTTTTTTCTTACCACGCTGTAGATAAAAGTAAATCGCATTTCTGATAACATGAACATTCTTCCCTCCACACACGTAATCCACAGAGGAAAACAGTGACAGAGTCGGGCAAATTCTTATTTAGGTTAGCAAGGACAGATTGAGGTTCTATGCTAATTTCGGAACAAGATAATAAATATCATCACAATTCTGTTGTGCAAATATCATTTGCACAACAGAATTTCACTCTCTTCCTTCGGGAGGCGAATGTTGAGTTGTAGCTACAATTATAATCCTTCACAGGAGAGTCTGCGTTCTCTGAGAGAGAATCACAGGCTGTGCGAGGCTCCATTGAAGCTCTGCCAGACGTGAGAATGTACTTTAGTCTTCATTCTTACGCTCAGCTTTGGTTGACTTCATATGGTTACACCGAGCAGCTGCCTGCCAATTATGACGAACAGGTGAGGACCATCACAAAGTTATGGTGTTTTGGAGAAAACGAATGAGTAGGAACCGTTAATAGGAACCTCAATATCTATCGATCATATTAAACAACTTAAAAAAAGCACTTAAAAGTCTGAGTACACGACTACCAATGATACGTAGATTCTATCGACTTGCTAGTGCCAGTATATTGCATAGACGGAACTAATTCATTGGTAAAGCAATAATTACACATGTATTATATCACGATGAGTAATGATATTGTTTTTGTCAACCAGTACCGGGTGGCCGGGGTGAGCGTCAGGGCCCTGGAGGCCGTGCATGGTACCAAGTACAACTACGGCAGCCTAGCAAACGTTGTATGTAAGTTTTTCCCCTTGAGTCTAGTCATATCTTCATTGCTATTGCACTTACCCATTTTCCTTTGTCTAGGTACTTAAAACTCTCTCTCAAGTAACAAAGATATGTTCCCATCATCATTTTCACACAGCATTTCATATTATTGTTTTT
>NW_026468313.1:0-13220 GCF_026875155.1 Cherax quadricarinatus | reverse complement strand
GGTGATAGTAGTAGTTTATTTTGGGTTTGATAGAAATAGTAGTCATAGTTTGGTGTAGCAGTAGTCCTAGTCTGGTGATAGTAGTAGTCCTAGTCTGGTGATAGTAGTAGTCCTAGTCTGGTGATAGTAGTAGTCCTAGTCTGGTGATAGTAGTAGTCCTAGTCTTTGATAGTAGTAGGCCTAGTCTGGTTACAGCAGTAGTCGTAGTCTGGTGATAGTGGTAGTTCTAGTCTGGTAAAGTAATAGTCGTAGTCTGGTGATAGTAGTAGTCTTATTCTGGTGATAGTAGTTGGCCTAGTCTAGTTACAGTAGTAGTCGCAGTCTGGTGATAGTAGTAGTCCTAGTCTGGTGATAGTAGTAGGCCTAGTCTGCTGACAGTAGTAGTCCTAGTCTGGTGACAGTAGTAGTCCTAGTCTGGTGACAGTAGTAGTCCTAGTCTGGTGATAGCAGTAGTCCTAGTCTGGTGATAGTAATAGTCGCAGTCTGGTGATAGTAGTAGTCCTAGTCTGGTGATAGTAGTAGGCCTAGTCTGCTGACAGTAGTAGTCCTGGTCTGGTGACAGTAGTATTCTTGTCTGGTGACAATAGTAGTCCTAGTCTGTTGATAGTAGTAGTCCTACTCTGGTGATAGTAATAGTCGTAGTCTGGTGACAGTAGTAGTCCTAGTCTGGTGATAGCAGTAGGCCTAGTTTGGTGATAGCAGTAGGCCTAGTTTGGTTACAGTAGTAGTCCTAGACTAGTGATAGTAGTAGTCCAATTCTGGTGACAGTAGTAGGCCTAGTCTGGTTACATTAGTAGTCGTAGTCTGGTGATGGAGTAGTCCTAGTCTTGTGATAGTAATAGTCGTAATATGGTGATAGTAGTAGTCCTAGTCTGGTGAGAGTAGTAGTCCTAGTCTGGTGATAGTAGTAGCCCTAGTCTGTTGATAGTAGTTTGCCTAGTCTGGTTACAGCAGTAGTCGTAGTCTGGTGATAGTAGTAGTTCTAGTCTGGTGATAGAAATAGTCGTAGTCTGGTGATAGTAGTAGTCGTAGTCTTGTGATAGTAGTAGTCCTAGTCTGGTGATAGTAGTAGGCCTAGTCTGCTGACAGTAGTAGTCCTAGTCTGGTGACAGTAGTATTCTTGTCTGGTGACAATAGTAGTCCTAGTCTGGTGATAGTAGTAGTCCTAGTCTGGTGATAGTAATTGTCGTAGTCAGTAGTCGTAGTCAGATATGGTAAACACGAGGAAATTAAATCTTCATCAGAGTACAAAACAAATTCTGGCCACAAAATAGAGCGAAACACCAACGTCAAAGACCTGGGAGTGATCATGTCGGAGGATCTCACCTTCAAGGACCATAACATTGTATCAATCGCATCTGCTAGAAAAATGACAGGATGGATAATGAGAACCTTCAAAACTAGGGAGGCCAAGCCCATGATGACACTCTTCAAGTCACTTGTTCTATCTAGGCTGGAATATTGCTGCACACTAACAGCACCTTTCAAGGCAGGTGAAATTGCCGACCTAGAAAATGTACAGAGAACCTTCACGGCGCGCATAACGGAGATAAAACACCTCAATTACTGGGAGCGCTTGAGGTTCCTAAACCTGTATTCCCTGGAACGCAGGCGGAATAGATACATGATTATATACACCTGGAAAATCCTAGAGGGACTAGTACCGAACTTGCACACGAAAATCACTCACTACGAAAGCAAAAGACTTGGCAGACGATGCAACATCCCCCCAATGAAAAGCAGGGGTGTCACTAGCACGTTAAGAGACCATACAATAAGTGTCAGGGGCCCGAGACTGTTCAACTGTCTCCCAGCATACATAAGGGGGATTACCAACAGACCCATGGCAGTCTTCAAGCTGGCACTGGACAAGCACCTAAAGTCGGTTCCTGACCAGCCGGGCTGTGGCTCGTACGTTGGTTTTCGTGCAGCCAGCAGCAACAGCCTGGTTGATCAGGCTCTGATCCACCAGGAGGCCTGGTCACAGACCGAGCCGAGAGGGCGTTGACCCCCGGAACTCTCTCCAGGTAAACTCCAGGTAGTCCTAGTCTGGTGATAGTAGAAGGCCTAGTCTGGTGACAGTAGTAGTCGTAGTCTGGTGATAGTAGTAGTCCTATTCTTGTGACAGTAGTTGGCCTAGTCTGATTACAGCAGTAGTCGTAGTCTGTTGATAGTAGTAGTCCTAGTATGGTGATAGTAATAGTCGTAGTCTGGTGACAGTAGTAGTCCTAGTCTGGTGATAGTAGTAGTCCTAGTCTGGTGATAGTAGTAGTTTTTTTAGTCTGGTGATAGTAGTAGTCCAGGTCTGGTGATAGTAGTAGTCATAGTCTGATGATAGTAGTAGTCCTAGTCTGGTGATTGTAGTAGTTCTAGTATGGTGATAGTAATAGTCGTAGTCTGGTGACAGTAGTAGTCCTAGTCTGGTGATAGTAGTAGTTCTAGTCTGGTGATAGTCGTAGTCGTAGTCTGGTGATGATAGTAGTTCTAGGCTGGTGATAGTAGTAGTCCTAGTCTGGTGATAGTAGTAGTCCTAGTTTGGTGATAGTAGTAGTTTTTTTAGTCTGGTGATAGTAGTAGTCCAGGTCTGGTGACAGTAGTAGTCATAGTCTGATGATAGTAGTAGTCCTAGTCTGGTGATAGTAGTAGTTCTAGTCTGGTGATAGTAGTAGTCCTAGTCTGGTGATAGTATTAGTCCTAGTCTGGTGATAGTAGTTGTCCTAGACTGGTGATAGTAGTGGTTCTAGTGTGGTGATAGTAGTATTCCTAGTCTGGTGATAGTAATAGTCCTAGTCTGGTGATAGTAGTAGTCCTAGTCTGATGATAGTAGTAGTTCTAGTCTGGCGATAGCAGTAGTCCTTATCTGGTGATAGCAGTAGTCCTAGTCTGGTGATAGTAGTAGTCCTAGTCTGGTGATAGCAGTAGGCCTAGTTTGGTTACAGTAGTAGTCCTAGACTAGTGATAGTAGTTGTCCAATTCTGGTGATAGTAGTAGGCCTAGTCTGGTTACATTAGTAGTCGTGGTCTGGTGATGGAGTAGTCCTCGTCTTGTGATATTAATAGTCGTAGCCTGGTGATAGTAGTAGTCCTAGTCTGGTGATAGTAGTAGTCCTAGTCTGGTGATAGTAGTAGCCCTAGTCTGTTGATAGTAGTAGGCCTAGTTTGGTTACAGCAGTAGTCGTAGCCTGGTGATAGCAGCAGTTCTAGTCTGGTGATAATAATAGTCGTAGTCTGGTGATAGTAGTAGTCCTAGTCTGGTGATAGTAGTAGGCCTAGTCTGGTTATAGTAGTAGTCGTAGTCTGGTGCTAGTAGTAGTCCTAGTCTAGTGATAGTAGTAGGCCTAGTCTGCTGACAATAGTAGTCCTGGTCTGGTGACAGTAGTATTCTTGTCTGGTGACAATAGTAGTCCTAGTCTGTTGATAGTAGTAGTCCTACTCTGGTGATAGTAATAGTCGTAGTCTGGTGACAGTAGTAGTCCTAGTCTGGTGATAGTAGTAGGTCTAGTCTGGTGACAGTAGTAGTCCTATTCTGGTGATAGTAGTAGTTCTAGTCTGGTGATAGTAGTAGTCCTATTCTGGTGATAGTAGTAGGCCTAGTCTGATTACAGCAGCAGTCGTAGTCTGGTGATAGTAGTAGTCCTAGTCTGGTGATAGTATAGTCGTAGTCTGGTGACAGCAGTAGTCCTAGTCTGGTGATAGTAGTAGTCCTAGTCTGGTGATAGTAGTAGTTCTAGTCTGATGACAGTAGTAGTCCTAGCCTGGTGATAGTAGTAGTTCTAGACTGGTGATAGTAGTAGTTCTAGTTTGGTGATAGTAATAGTAGTCATAGTTTGGTGATAGCAGTAGTCCTAGTCTGGTGATAGTAGTAGTCCTAGTCTGGTGATAGTAGTAGTCCTAGTCTGGTGATAGTAGTAGTCCTAGTCTGGTGATAGTAGTAGTCCTAGTCTGGTGATAGTAGTAGGCCTAGTCTGCTGACAGTAGTAGTCCTAGTCTGGTGACAGTAGTAGTCCTAGTCTGGTGACAGTAGTAGTCCTAGTCTGGTGATAGCAGTAGTCCTAGTCTGGTGATAGTAGTAGGTCTAGTCTGGTGACAGTAGTAGTCCTATTCTGGTGATAGTAGTAGTTCTAGTCTGGTGATAGTAGTAGTCCTATTCTGGTAATAGTAGTAGGCCTAGTCTGATTACAGCAGCAGTCGTAGTCTGGTGATAGTAGTAGTCCTAGTCTGGTGATAGTTATAGTCGTAGTCTGGTGACAGCAGTAGTCCTAGTCTGGTGATAGTAGTAGTCCTAGTCTGGTGATAGTAGTAGTTCTAGTCTGATGACAGTAGTAGTCCTAGTCTGGTGATAGTAGTAGTTCTAGACTGGTGATAGTAGTAGTTCTAGTTTGGTGATAGTAATAGTAGTCATAGTTTGGTGATAGCAGTAGTCCTAGTCTGGTGATAGTAGTAGTCCTAGTCTGGTGATAGTAGTAGTCCTAGTCTGGTGATAGTAGTAGTCCTAGTCTGGTGATAGTAGTAGTCCTAGTCTTTTGATAGTAGTAGGCCTAGTCTGGTTACAGCAGTAGTCGTAGTCTGGTGATAGTGGTAGTTCTAGTCTGGTGAAAGTAATAGTCGTAGTCTGGTGATAGTAGTAGTCTTATTCTGGTGATAGTAGTTGGCCTAGTCTAGTTACAGTAGTAGTCGCAGTCTGGTGATAGTAGTAGTCCTAGTCTGGTGATAGTAGTAGGCCTAGTCTGCTGACAGTAGTAGTCCTAGTCTGGTGACAGTAGTAGTCCTAGTCTGGTGACAGTAGTAGTCCTAGTCTGGTGATAGCAGTAGTCCTAGTCTGGTGATAGTAATAGTCGCAGTCTGGTGATAGTAGTAGTCCTAGTCTGGTGATAGTAGTAGGCCTAGTCTGCTGACAGTAGTAGTCCTGGTCTGGTGACAGTAGTATTCTTGTCTGGTGACAATAGTAGTCCTAGTCTGTTGATAGTAGTAGTCCTACTCTGGTGATAGTAATAGTCGTAGTCTGGTGACAGTAGTAGTCCTAGTCTGGTGATAGTAGTACGCCTAGTCTGGTGACAGTAGTAGTCGTAGTCTGGTGATAGTAGTAGTCATAGTCTGGTGATAGTAGTAGGCCAAGTCTGATTACAGCAGTAGTCGTAGTCTGGTGATAGTATTAGTCCTAGTCTGGTGATAGTAATAGTCGTAGTCTGGTGATAGTAGTAGTCCTATTGTGGTGATAGTAGCAGGCCTCGTCTGATTGCAGTAGTAGTCGTAGGCTGGTGATAGTAGTAGTCCTAGTCTGGTGATAATAGTAGTCCTAGTCTGGTGATAGTAGTAGTTTCAGTCTGGTGATAGTAGTAGTCCTAGTCTGGCGATAGTAGTAGTCCTAGTCTGGTGATAGTAGTAATCCTAGTCTGGTGATAGTAGAAGTTCTAGTCTTGTGATAGTAGTAGTCCTAGTCTGGTGATAGTATTAGTTCTAGTCTAGTGATAGTAGTAGTCTTAGTCTGGCGATAGTAGTAGACCTAGTCTGGTGATAGTAGTAATCCTAGTCTGGTGATAGTAGTAGTCCTAGTCTGGTGATAGTAGTAGTTCTAGTCTGATGATAGTAGTAGTCCTAGTCTGGTGATAGTATTAGTTCTAGTCTGGTGATAGTAGTAGTCGTAGTCTGGTGATAGTAGTAGTTCTAGTTTGGTGATAGTAGTAATCCTAGTCTGGCGATAGTAGTAGTCCTAGTCTGGTGATAGTAGTAGTCCTAGTCTGGTGATAGTAGAAGTTCTAGTCTTGTGATAGTAGTAGTCCTAGTATGGTGATAGTAGTAGTTCTAGTCTGGTTATAGTAGTAGTCCTAGTCTGGTGATAGTAGTAGTCCTAGTGTGGTGATAGTAGTAGTTCTAGTCTGGTGATAGTAGTAATCCAAGTCTGGCGATAGTAGTAGTCCTAGTCTGGTGATAGTAGTAGTCCTAGTCTTGTGATAGTAGTAGTCCTAGTATGGTGATAGTAGTAGTTCTAGTCTGGTTATAGTAGTAGTCCTAGTCTGGTGATAGTAGTAGTCCTAGTCTGGTGATAGTAGTAGTCCTAGTCTGATGATAGTAGTAGTAGTCCTTGTCTGGTGATAGGAGTAGTCCTAGTCTGGTGATAGTAGTAGTCCTAGTCTGGTGATAGTGGTAGTCCTAGTCTGATGATAGTAGTGGTCCTAGTTTGGTGATAGTAGTAGTTCTAGTCTGGTGATAGTAGTAGTAGTCATAGTCTGGTGATAGTAGTAGTCCTAGTCTGGTGATAGTAGTAATCCTAGTCTGGTGATATTAGTAGTTCTAGTCTGGTGATAGTAGTAGTCCTAGTCTGGTGATAGTAGTAGTTCTATTCTGGTGATAGTAGTAGTCCTAGTCTGGTGATAGTAGTAGTCCTAGTCTGGTGATAGTAGTAGGCCTAGTCTGGTGATAGTAATAGTCCTAGTCTGGTTACAGTAGTAGTTCTAGTCTGGTGATGGTAGTAGTCCTAGTCTGGTGATAGCAGTAGTCCTAGTCTGGTGATAGTAGTAGTCCTATTCTGTTGATAGTAGTAGTCCTAGTCTGGTGATAGTAGTAGTCCTAGTCTGGTGGTAGTAGTAGTCTTAGTCTGGTGATAGTAGTAGTCCTAGTTTGGTGATTGTAGTAGGCCTAGTCTGGTGATAGTAATAGTTCTAGTCTGGTTACAGTAGTAGTCCTAGCCTGGTGATGGTAGTATTCCTAGTCTGGTGATAGCAGTAGTCCTAGTCTGATGATAGTAGTAGTCCTATTCTGGTGATAGTAGTAGTCCTAGTCTGGTGATAGTAGTAGTCCTTGTCTGGTGATAATCGTAGGCCTAGTCTGGTGATAGTAATAGTCTTAGTCTGGTTGCAGTAGTAGTCCTAGTCTGGTGATAGTAGTAAGCCTAGTCTGGTGATAGTAATAGTCCTAGTCTGATTACAGTAGTAGTCCTAGTCTTGTGATAGTAGAAGGCCTAGTCTGGTGATAGTAATAGCCCTCGTCTTGTTACAGTAGTACTCCTAGTCTGGCGATAGTCGTAGGCCTAGTCTGGTTACAGTAGTAGCCGCAGTCTGGTGATAGTAGTAGACCTAGTCTGGTTACAGTAGTAGTCGTAGTCTGGTGATAGTAGTAGACCTAGTCTGGTTACAGTAGTAGTCGTAGTCTGGTGATAGTAGTAGTCGTATTCTGGTGATAGTAGTAGTCCTAGTCTGGTGATAGTAGTAGTCCTAGTCTGGTGAGAGTAGTAGGCATAGTCTGGTGATAGTAGTAAGCCTAGTCTGGTTACAGTAGTAGTCCTAGTCTGGTGATAGTAGTAGTCCTAGTCTGCTGACAGTAGTAGTCCTAGTCTGGTGATAGTAGTAGTCGTAGTCTGGTGGTACTAGTAGTCCTAGTCTGGTGATAGTAGTAGTCCTAGTCTGGTGGCAATAGTAGTTCTAGTCTGGTGATAGTAGTAGTCCTAGTCTTGTGACAGTAGTAGTTATAGTCCTAGTCTGGTGATAGTAGTAGTCCTTGTCTGGTGATAGTAGTAGTCCTAGTCTGGTGATAGTAGTAGTCCTAGTCTGGTGATAGTAGTAGTCCTAGTCTGGTGATAGTAGTAGTCCTAGTCTGGTGATAGTAGTAGTCCTAGTCTGGTGATAGTAGTAGTCCTAGTCTGGTGATAGTAGTAGTCCTAGTCTGGTGATAGTAGTAGTTCTAGTGTGGTGACAGTAGTAGTCCTAGTCTGGTGATAGTAGTAGTCCTAGTTTGGTGACAGTAGTAGTCCTAGTCTGGCGATAGTAGTAGTCCTAGTCTTGTGATAGTAGTAGTCCTAGTTTGGTGATAGGAGTAAGCCTAGTATGGTTACAGTAGTAGTCCTAGTCTGGTGATAGTAGTAGTCCTAGTCTGGTGACAGCAGTAGTCCTAGTCTGGTGATAGTAGTAGTCCTAGTCTGGTGATAGTAGTAGTCCTAGTTTGGTGATAGTAGTAGTCCTAGTCTGGTGACAGTAGTTGTCCTAATCTGGTGATAGTAGTAGTCCTAGTCTTGTGATAGTAGTAATCCTAGCCTGGTGATAGTAGTAGTCCTAGTTTGGTGATAGTAGTAGTCCTAGTCTGGTGACAGTAGTAGTCCTAGTCTGGTGATAGTAGTAGTCTTAGTCTTGTGATAGTAGTAGTCCTAGCCTGGTGATAGTAGTAGTCCTAGTTTGGTGATAGTAGTAGTCCTAGTCTGGTGACAGTAGTAGTCCTAGTCTGGTGATAGTGGTAGTCCTAGTCTTGTGATAGTAGTAGTCCTAGCCTGGTGATAGTAGTAGTCATAGTTTGGTGACAGTAGTAGTCCTAGTCTGGCGATAGTAGTAGTCCTAGTCTTGTGATAGTAGTATTCCTAGCCTGGTGATAGTAGTAGTCCTAGTTTGGTGATATTAGTAGTCCTAGTCTGGTGACAGTAGTATTCCTAGTCTGGTGATAGTAGTAGTCCTAGTCTTGTGATAGTAGTAGTCCTAGCCTGGTGATAGTAGTAGTCCTAGTCTGGTGATAGTAGTATTCTTAGTCTGGTGACAGTAGTAGTCCTAGTCTGGTGACAATAGTAATCGTAATCACACTGACCTACTGTTAAGCATGTAAGAACCCCCCTCCCCCTTTCCCCTTGCGTGTTTAGCGTTTGCCCCTTCATTCTTACCCATCTTTCTATCCCCCTTTCCTTGCCCCTCCCCTCCTACCCTCTCCTCCCCCTTACACACCTGTTCGTCATCAAGTCAGGTGAGATGCTAATCTCCGGGGAGGTGGAGGAGGGGCTAGACTCACACTGTGACCTCAGGTCACTTCCCCTCTCCTCCCTAGAGGTCTCTGTAGGTCACTCACTACATGCAATAATAATAATAATAATAATAATAATAATAATAATAATAAGAATAATAATGCCTGGTGTAAGGGGCTAGTAATTCCTTCTCCTGTAGAAACCACTAGATAACCTAAATGAGGATATGACGGATGATATGACGGAGATGACTGCCTTTGTTATGGCTGAAAAGAAGTTGGATATTCTGGCTCTAAGTGAAACAAAGGTGATTGTGAGTTTTAATGGAGAGAAATAAATGAGATTAAGTCATGAGTGATTGAGAGAGTTAGAACTATGGAAGGGGTAGCAATAATGTTGAAGGATCAGTTATGGAAGGAGAAGTGGGAATATAAATATATAAATTCAAGGATTATGTGGATTAAAATAAGGGCTGGATGAGAGAAGTGGGTCATAATAAGTGTGTTTACATCTGGAGAGCAAAAGAGTGTAGAGGAGAGACAGAGATTTTGAGAGATGTTAAGGGAGTGTGTAGGAACTTTTGAACTAAGTGAGAGAGTAATTGAGGTAGGGGACATAAGTGCTAAAATAGGAGAAACATTTAGAGAGGGTGTGGTAGGTAAGTTTTGGGTGCCAGTTGTAAAAGATAATGGGAAGCACTTGACTAAACTTTGTATAGAAAGAGGTATGGTTATAGATAATACATATTTTAAGAAAAAGAGTTTAAATTTGATGTAGGGAGTAATTACAGTAGTCTGTTGGACGACGTATTGGTAGATAAAAGACTGTTGAGTAGACTTCAGGATGTACATGTTTATAGAGGGGCCACAGATATATCAGATCACTTTCTAGTTGTAGCTACACTGAGAGTAAAAGATAGATGGGATACAAGGAGAATAGAAGCATCAGGGAAGAGAGAGGTGAAGGTTTATAAACTAAAAGAGGAGGCAGTTAGGGTAAGATATAAACAGCTATTGGAGGATAGATGGGCTAATGAGAGCATAGGCAATGGGGTCGAAGAGGTATGGGGTAGGTTTAAAAATGTAGTGTTAGAGTGTTCAGCAGAAGTTTGTGGTTACAGGAAAGTGGGTGCGGGAGGGAAGAGGAGCAATTGATGGAATGATGATGTAAAGAGAGTAGTAAGGGAGAAAAAGTTAGCATATGAGAGGTTTTTACAAAGTAGAAGTGATACAAGGAGGGAAGAGTATATGTAGAGGAAAAAAGAGATTAAGAGAGTGGTGAAGCAATGTAAAAGAAGGGCAAAAGCTGAGATAATCAGTCCCTCAGCTGAGGGACTGATTATCTCAGCTGAGGGACTGATTATCTCAGCTGAGGGACTGATTATCTCAGCTGAGGGACTGATTATCTCAGCTGAGGGACTGATTATCTCAGCTGAGGGACTGATTATCTCAGCTGAGGGACTGATAATCTCAGCTGAGGGACTGATTATCTCAGCTGAGGGACTGATTATCTCAGCTGAGGGACTGATTATCTCAGCTGAGGGACTGATAATCTCAGCTGAGGGACTGATTATCTCAGCTGAGGGACTGATAATCTCAGCTGAGGGACTGATTATCTCAGCTGAGGGACTGATTATCTCAGCTGAGGGACTGATTATCTCAGCTGAGGGACTGATTATCTCAGCTGAGGGACTGATTATCTCAGCTGAGGGACTGATAATCTCAGCTGAGGGACTGATTATCTCAGCTGAGGGACTGATTATCTCAGGTGAGGGACTGATTATCTCAGCTGAGGGACTGATTATCTCAGGTGAGGGACTGATTATCTCAGCTGAGGGACTGATTATCTCAGCTGAGGGACTGATTATCTCAGCTGAGGGACTGATTATCTCAGCTGAGGGACTGATTATCTCAGCTGAGGGACTGATTATCTCAGCTGAGGGACTGATTATCCTCAGCTGAGGGACTGATTATCTCAGCTGAGGGACTGATTATCTCAGCTGAGGGACTGATTATCTCAGCTGAGGACTGATAATCTCAGCTGAGGGACTGATTATCTCAGCTGAGGGACTGATTATCTCAGCTGAGGGACTGATAATCTCAGCTGAGGGACTGATTATCTCAGCTGAGGGACTGATTATCTCAGGTGAGGGACTGATTATCTCAGCTGAGGGACTGATAATCTCAGCTGAGGGACTGATTATCTCAGCTGAGGGACTGATTATCTCAGCTGAGGGACTGATTATCTCAGCTGAGGGACTGATTATCTCAGCTGAGGGACTGATTATCTCAGCTGAGGGACTGATTATCTCAGCTGAGGGACTGATTATCTCAGGTGAGGGACTGATTATCTCAGCTGAGGGACTGATAATCTCAGCTGAGGGACTGATTATCTCAGCTGAGGGACTGATTATCTCAGCTGAGGGACTGATTATCTCAGCTGAGGGACTGATTATCTCAGCTGAGGGACTGATATATCTCAGCTGAGGGACTGATAATCTCAGCTGAGGGACTGATTATCTCAGCTGAGGGACTGATTATCTCAGCTGAGGGACTGATTATCTCAGCTGAGGGACTGATTATCTCAGCTGAGGGACTGATTATCTCAGCTGAGGGACTGATTATCTCAGCTGAGGGACTGATTATCTCAGCTGAGGGACTGATTATCTCAGCTGAGGGACTGATATCTCAGCTGAGGGACTGATTATCTCAGCTGAGGGACTGATTATCTCAGCTGAGGGACTGATAATCTCAGCTGAGGGACTGATTATCTCAGCTGAGGGACTGATAATCTCAGCTGAGGGACTGATTATCTCAGCTGAGGGACTGATAATCTCAGCTGAGGGACTGATTATCTCAGCTGAGGGACTGATAATCTCAGCTGAGGGACTGATTATCTCAGCTGAGGGACTGATAATCTCAGCTGAGGGACTGATTATCTCAGCTGAGGGACTGATAATCTCAGCTGAGGGACTGATTATCTCAGCTGAGGGACTGATAATCTCAGCTGAGGGACTGATTATCTCAGCTGAGGACTGATAATCTCAGCTGAGGGACTGATTATCTCAGCTGAGGGACTGATAATCTCAGCTGAGGACTGATAATCTCAGCTGAGGGACTGATTATCTCAGCTGAGGGACTGATTATCTCAGCTGAGGGACTGATTATCTCAGCTGAGGGACTGATAATCTCAGCTGAGGGACTGATAATCTCAGCTGAGGGACTGATTATCTCAGCTGAGGGACTGATTATCTCAGCTGAGGGACTGATTATCTCAGCTGAGGGACTGATAATCTCAGCTGAGGGACTGATTATCTCAGCTGAGGGACTGATTATCTCAGCTGAGGGACTGATAATCTCAGCTGAGGGACTGATAATCTCAGCTGAGGGACTGATTATCTCAGCTGAGGGACTGATAATCTCAGCTGAGGGACTAATTATCTCAGCTGAGGGACTGATAATCTCAGCTGAGGGACTAATTATCTCAGCTGAGGGACTGATAATCTCAGCTGAGGGACTAATTATCTCAGCTGAGGGACTGATAATCTCAGCTGAGGGACTAATTATCTCAGCTGAGGGACTGATAATCTCAGCTGAGGGACTAATTATCTCAGCTGAGGGACTGATAATCTCAGCTGAGGGACTGATTATCTCAGCTGAGGGACTGATTATCTCAGCTGAGGGACTGATTATCTCAGCTGAGGGACTGATTACCTAGTCTTGTGTACACAGTTGCACAGTCTTCACATTATGTCCTTGACTTTGTATTTATGAAGTCACTGGCTGGTGAAACGTCTACAATAAAGACACCCAGATGTTGTACACGTGTGTGTGTGTAATTCTCTTGAGGGTAGTGTGTACCATACATGTACAACCAGACTGTCCTGGTTCATGCTGCTTCAACTTTGTGATATTCGTCAGATAATAAGTTATCTGGTGACACCGACACCAGACAACATAGTACTGTAGACTACAGCATCACCTAGCTAACAACACAGGAGTCACAGCATCACCTAGCTAACAACACAGGAGTCACGTCATCACCTAGCTAACAACACAGGAGTCACGTCATCACCTAACAACACAGGAGTCACGTCATCACCTAGCTAACAACACAGGAGTCACGTCATCACCTACCTAACAACACAGGAGTCACGTCATCACCTAGCTAACAACACAGGAGTCACAGCATCACCTAGCTAACAACACAGGAGTCACGTCATCACCTAGCTAACAACACAGGAGTCACGTCATCACCTACCTAACAACACAGGAGTCACGTCATCACCTAGCTAACAACACAGGAGTCACGTCATCACCTAGCTAACAACACAGGAGTCACGTCATCACCTAGCTAACAACACAGGAGTCACGTCATGACCTACCTAACAACACAGGAGTCACGTCATCACCTAGCTAACAACACAGGAGTCACAGCATCACCTAGCTAACAACACAGGAGTCACGTCATGACCTACCTAACAACACAGGAGTCACGTCATCACC
>NW_026468312.1:0-10563 GCF_026875155.1 Cherax quadricarinatus | reverse complement strand
TCCCCTTCCCACCTTATCATCTGCCCTCCTTTTGCAATCTCTCACCACTCTCTTCACCTCTCTTTTACTCTCTATACTCTGTTCTTCTTATAACATTTCTGCTTTGTAAAAACCTCTCATAAGCTACCTTTTTCTCTTGATATCACACCCTTTACTTCATCATTTAACAATCACTCCTCTTTCCTCCTGCACCCACCCCCTATAACCACAAACTTCTGCCCCATATTCTAATACTGCATTTTTAAAACTATTCCAACCCTCTTCAACCCCCCCTCCCCCACTGCTCATACTTGCACTAGCCCACCTTTCTGCCAATAGTTGCTTATATCTCGCCCTAACTTCCTTTCACCTCTTTCTTACTTGTTTCCATTTTCCTTTCGTCCTATCTACCTTTTACTCTAACTGTAGCTACAACTAAATAATGATCCGATATATCAGTTGCCCCTCCATAAATGCGTACATCCTGAAGCCTACCCATCAACCTTTATCCACCAATACATAATCTAACAAACTACTTTCATTATGTGCTATATCATACCTTGTATACTTATTTATCCTCTTTTTCATAAAATATGTAATTCTTATTAGCAAACCTCATTCTACACATAGCTCAATTAAAGGCTCCCGTTTTCATTTACCCCCTGACAACCCCAATATACTACTACTTACTCTGCCACAACATTTTTACCCACTTTAGCATTGAAATCCCCAACCACAAGTACTCTCACACTTGGTTCAAAACTCCCCATGCACTCACTCAACATTTCCCAAAATCTCTCTCCTCCACACTTCTCTATTCTCCCGGTGCATAAATGCATATACAGTATGCATACCGCTTACTTTAAAATAATTTTCATCCGTAGTCTAGAGTGAATGTGAATATATTTATTGCAGGAAGTCTGAATAAATGAAGAATGGGTATAACTGAAAACCACTGTATTAGCAAATTGCTGTTAAAATGAAGCACTGTAAATTTAAGAATTATTATGCATCCTATAACCATCCTGTGGGCGGCCATGCTCTAAAGCAGGGCTCACTTATAAATTCCAATAAACAGATCACATCACCTTAGTGCCTCTGAAAAAACTTGAATTTCTCAAGTTGACAGTAGCTTCACACACATGGTACATCTCTACAAAAGCAAACTGTAGCAGACAAAAAAAAAAAAGTTTAAATTAATAATTAGTCTAGAATGTTGATATCAATATACTACTATCAACTGCTAGTAGTCTACAAAATTGAAACAACAAATGATAGTATATTTGTTTATCTTTAACCTTTATTTATTACAGATGAAATACTGGATTTGGGATAAAGTCCCCTTGATACTGATAAAGGGCTTTTGATCCAGGGAATTGGACCTGTTCTCCATTTCCTTGGATAAAGCTATTTCCTCCCATTCATCAAGTGCTATATGACTACAGTATTAATATAATAATGTAATACAATAATAATAACAATACAGTAATAATAATAATAATACAATAATAATGAAATGAAAATGTTTATTTCCGTGCAAAGTTTACAATGTGTGGTTTACATATAAAATATTAATTACAAGAAGGCCACTAGCAGGCCTAGGCATTTCGAGTAGGACTAATCCTAATTCTTACTCTATACTGACACTGGTTATGGAGCAGTACACATTAATATAAATTATTGCATACTTATATAAAAGTTAGGTAGCTGAAGTGATTAATTAGATTTATAATAGGTAGTACAAAACATATAACAATATTACAATTACTAGTAAATTTAGAATGGGAATGGTTTTATATCGGCATGATACTACAACTGTTTCTATAAAAGCTCTATGTTGGGAGAGTATTTCAGGCAAACTTAGGACTAACAAGATTTATTAGGCAATAGCTGTACAGTGGACCCTTGCCTAACGATATTAATCCATTCCTGAGAGCTCAACGTTAGGCGAAATTATCGTTAGCCAAATTAATTTTCCCCATAAGAAATAATGGAAATCAAATTAATCCGTTCCTGACACTCCAAAGTATGAAAAAGAAAAAAAATTACCACATGAAATATTAATTTTAATACACACAAACTGAAGAAGACATGCACAGTTACATGACACTTACCTTTATTGAAGATCTGGTGATGATTGATGGGATGGGAGGAGGGGAGAGTGTGGATGGTGTTAATGTTTAGAAAGGGAATCCCCTTCCATTAGGACTTGAGGTGGCAAGTCCTTTTCCAGGGTTACTTCCCTTCTTCTTTTAACCCTTTGACTGTTTCCGACGTATAAATACGTCTTACGAGCCAATGTTTCTGACGTATTTATACGCATAAATTCTAGCAGCTTCAAATCAAGCAGGAGAAAGCTGGTAGGCCCACATGTGAGAGAATGGGTCTCCATGGTCAGTGTGCACCATATAAAAAAAATCGGGGAGCCAGTGGTGCATTGTGGGAATGCCATTTCAGTTGTCCTTTTTCAGCATGTCTAGCGGTAAGAAATATGTGATTCCCCCAGCAAATCTGGGACTCTTCTCTTCCCAAGTGATGCTCTAACACAGATGGAAGTGTCAGTGAAGATCAATTTCATGATTTGGAGGAGTTTGAGACCAAAGCAATGGAGGAGGAGGAGGGGGAGGAGGGGAGGAAGAGGAGGAGGAGGAGGAGGGAAGGAAGAGGAGGAGGAGGAGGGGGAAGGAAGAGGAGGAGGAGGAGGAGAAGAGGAGGAGGAGGAGGAGGAGGAGGAAAGAAGAAGATGTAATAATATTGTTCCTTGAAGCAAGAAAAAAAAAGTCCACCCCATGACAGTGACAAGATAAGGGGAGATAACATCTGATAAGAGCTGACTTTGATGAGCGTAAAGGAGGGTAATATTACATGACCATCGCCCTCCCTTTGTTTTTGCTGGTACACAAACATTTGTCTGTCTGTCAAGCTCCCTGTCTGTCCATCTACCCTTTTTCAAGGGGGGCCCCTTTGGGCGGGGGTGAAGAGGCTCTTGGTCTGAGGAATTAGCCCTGTCGGTCTTCTTCTCTCAGACCGAACCTAATTACCCCCATTCTCCCCTCCCCTATCCATCCTCCCCATCCTCCCCTTTTTCCATTCCTCCTCCTCCTCCTCACCCCTCCCTTTTGCCCTTCCTCTTTTTAGCCTTCGTGATTTCTCCCACAGGCGCGCTAGTTCCTAGGTAGGGGAAAGGACACCGGGGGTCGATCCCATTCCTTTTGAGGTTTCTTGGCGGTGGCTTTAGTTTGCCGTGGAATCTGGATTGCCTAGGGATTTTCCCGACCCTCTCCGGTACCCGGGTAGCTTTGGGTGTTTTTGGGCGACGGGTGTATCTCTGGAAGCCACCTTTCGGATTCCGGGGGTGGTGGCTGAAGGAGGTATGCTTTGTGGGGATACCCGGCCGCCCTCTCTTTTGTCCACCGAGGTAGCTCGGCAGATGTGAGGTTGCTATCCCGGATTGCTGGTTTACTGGCATGAAGGGTGGGGTTTATGGCACGGGTTCCATGCTGCATCTGCGCTACTAGCGGTGTCGAGTCCTCTTGGCGCGGGAGGGAGTTTTCCCGGGCCCCTTTCATTCCTCCGGGGAAAACTATTCCTCCCCGCTCCCCCCTTTTTTTTATTCTTTTTTTTTGTTTTTATTTTTTCTTTTTCTTCTTTCTTTTTTTTTTCTTAAAAACAAAAAGCAAAGGAGTAACCTAACCATGGCAGCCATAGTCCATGAAACCACTACCCCGGGCCCCTTCTTGATACCGCACCCCATTCTGACCCTGCCTTGGGGTTTAGACCACTCTTCGGACACTCCTGATGCCCCTGTACCTCTTGCTGGTGCTTTTTTCCTCACCCGCTTCGGGTACCGGGGCTTCGACTGACTCCTTCGATTTGTCTGAACTCCGCTCTCCTTTGACTAGCTTCCGGCTTCTCCCTCTACGGTACGGAAAATTTTCGAATCGCCACCCATTTCATGCCGGACCAACTCCGGTCCTACTCCTAAACGCCAACGCAATCTCCTGATGATGCTCCGTCGTTACCTTCCCATTCTACTCGGAAACGACCGACACGTCAAGCACTCCCTCTCCACGCTCGTTTCGGACCACACAAGGGACTAAATTCTTTACTTTTAAGACCAACTTCTTCTTCTGCCTACCTTTCTGCCCCAAGTATTGCCAAAGCGCTCCTGCGTCATGTTGGCAGAGATATTTCATTCACGCTTCAAAGCGGTACGCGCATCGTCACTGTCCAGAATGCTACCCAAGCTCATGATCTTTCTCTCCTTTCGAATATCGATACTACTCCTATCACTATTGAAAAACTTTCTTTCTCTCAATTCTTGTAGTGGTACTGTCATTCTGCCCATACCATAGTCCAACAGAATTTCCGGGTCATGTGGCAATGACATTTTGAACAGCTGGAACTCCAGGATCTCCCCAATCCTCAAAGTAGACACTATTCCTTCCTGCCCGGGGGCGGATACGTTACCCTTGCAATGTGGCTCGTTTAACTTTTGACAGCGGCGAGAACTCCCGCCCTTTCTGTATATGTCGCAGGACATCGGTTACAAGTTCAAAAGGGGTGATCCCTACACCGAAAACAATATAGAATTGCTGGCGTTTTGGTCACCAGCGAAATATTGCAGATTAGGGCCCGAATGCCCAGTCTGTGGTCCCGACGACCATTCTAATACATCTTGCAGTCAACCTCCATCTTGCCTTAATTGTAATGAAGCTCACCCTTCGTACTCCCGCCGTTGCCAGGTCTACTTAAATGAACGTGAAATCCGTTGCCTCAAAGAGGCAGAAGGTCCCCCTTATGCTATGGCAGTTACTCATCTCCGCCTCCAAGGGAGACTACCCGTGTTTCTTATTCTCGTGTTCCAAACATCCCCCCACTTCTGGGGTCCCATCTTCTGCAGCCCCCCTCTGTTGTTACCCCTCCCATAGCCATTACGGCATCTAATCCTTTTGCTGTCCTTGGCCCTGACGTCCCGACTACAACTCAGTCTGTTCTCACATCTTCGTGTCCTTCCTCACAAGCCCCAGTATCGACAAGACCTCGTACGACACCTAATACCAATCGCCCCTCTACTCAGAAGCCCAAAAAAAATCCACATTGCTCAAATCTTCTTTGCCCCTTCCTTCCCTTCTTCCACCCCCCCACACGTTACCTTTCCAGTCTCTGTACCTAGTTCTTCCCCTCTCTCTGGCTCAAATTACAAGTGTGGAGATTCACCCTCCTCTCGACAAATGCCTTCCACCCGTCCCCTCCAAGTTTCTCCCTCTTCTGTCACCTCCAGGTTTCTACCTCTTCTGTCCCCCCCCACATTTCATCTCCAGTCCCTTACACTTTTCCCTCCCCCTCTACTTTGGTACAGTCCTTACTGTCCCAATCTTTACTCACCCTCCTCCTCCTATCTCCAATATGGTTTCCCATACATCTTTGAATTCAAAAACACTTGAAGCCATTTCAGAATATATTGCAGGGGACTAAACCTTCAATGGACACTGATTCACTTCCTGTTCCTTCTCTTCCCTCTCCTCCATCTTCACAACCCCATTCTTGCAACGCTCCGTTCCTTCGCTACTTGAACATCTTCCAATGCCCCCACACGTTGACCTTTCTAACCCCTCTATCCGTAGGTGCCTTTACCTACAGATTCCTGATATTTTCTTCATCGCCAATCATGGCCTATTTACAGTGGAATATCCGCGGCCTCAGGGGTAATCGGGGTGAGCTTCAGATTTTGTTTTCCAGGTTTTCCCCTGTTGGTGCTTGCTTACAAGAACCAAAATTACACTCGGCTGTTTTCCGACCTATCTCAGGCTATAATTTATTGTATTCTTCGGATCCTTTCTCAGATGGGACCTTTAATGAAAGTGCCCTTTTTCTACGCAATGATATTCCGTACTGTCAACTATTTGTCCATACCTCGCTGCATTCACTGCAGCCCGTATCCACTTGAATAAGTGGTTTACAATATGTTCTTTATATCTCTCTCCTTCTCGAGCATTTTCTATCCCAGACTTTCCCCTTTCTTGTTTCATCCTTACCACCCCCACTTCTGTTACTTGGTGATTTTAATGCCCACCATTTCCTCTGGGGGGGGCTCATTGTGACTCACGTGGCATTCAGTTGGAGGCTTTTCTTGCCTCTCACCCCCTCCATGTTTTAAATACGGGTACTCCCACCCATTTTGATCCTCGAAACTCATACTCTCTCTTGCATCGATCTATCAGTCTGCTCTTCCTCCACTGCACTAGACTTCACCTGGTCTGTTCTACCAGACTTACATGACAGCGTCATTTTCCGATCATTCTTACTTCTCCTTCCTATTCACCACCTTCCCTTAGCCCTCGCTGGCAATTTGATCGGGCAAAATTTGGGGTCTTTACTCACACCTCACTGCTTTAGTGAGGTTCCTTCTTCATCCTCCATTGATGAGCTCCCACACATCTTCTCGACATCAGTTTATACGCAGCTTCTCATTCTATACCCCAAACCTCAGGCGGCATTTTCAGAAATGCGTGCCCTTTGGGGGTCTCCTGCCTTGTGCTCGTGCAGTACGTTTGAAACGTGCTGCATGGGGCAGGTACCGGTACAATAGAACCGCTGAGAGACTTGTTGATTTTAAGCAGAAGCGTGCGATCGCTCGCCGTGTCATCCGTGAAGCTAAACGCACTTGTTGGCGAGACTATGTTTCCACCATCACCTCTGCTTCTTCTATGAGTGCAGTGTGGAAAAAAAATGAGGAAATTGAGTGGTAAATACTCCCTGACCCGGCTCCTGTTCTACGGGTCACTGGTGTTTATTAGCAAACCCTCTCGACGTTGCCATGAACTTGGCACACATCTGGTCCGTATTTCCCGAGGGCTCCATCTATGCCCCTCGTTTCTTTCCTCAAAGTCTGCCCGAGAGTTAGTACCCTTGGGCTTTTCTTCTCTGGAGAAGAACAGTTTTAATGTGCCTTTTACACTTCAAGAACTGGAAGCAACGCTCTCAGCTTGCCCATCATCGGGAGCTGGGCCTGATGACATTCATATTCGTATGTTACAACATTTCATCGGTCACCCTTGTAGTCCTCTTACACCTCTTCAATCTTATTTGGGCACAAGGAGTTCTTCCCCAGCTGTGGAAATCTGCCATTGTTCTCCCTTTCCCGCAAAAACCCGGGGACTACAGGACATGATGCCTCCCACTATCGCCCCATCGCTCTTACAAGTGCAGTTTGCAAAGTGATGGAACGCCTCGTAAATCGACGTTAATGTGGTATTTAGAGACTCACAACAGTCCTCTCCGCTAGTCAATATGGCTTTCGTAAGGGTCGTTCTACCAAGACCCCTTACTACGCTTTGGGAAAAGTATGTTTTGTAATTTCCTTTGCGAATAATCATCAGTTATTGCCATATTTTTTGACCTTTAGAAGGCATATGCACAACTTGAGGTTAAAAATTTGGCCCAGGCCCATTCCTTAGGCCTCCGAGGCAATCTACCATCCTTCCTTAAGAACTTTTTACTGACAGACATTTCCGTGTTCGAGTCAATAATGTTCTTTTCCCCGGACTTCGTCCAAGTGAAGGTGTCCCCAGGGATGTGTTCTAAGCACAACACTTTTTTCCTTGCTATAAATGATTTGGCCTCTGTTCTTCCACCCAATATTTGGTCATCACTCTATGTTGATGACTTCGCTATTGCTTGTGCGAGGCGCTGACTGTCACCTTATTGCAGTTTCTCTCCAGCATGCGGTCGACTGTGTTTCCCCTTGGGCCACCAAAACATGGGTTTAAATTTTCAAGTACCAAAAAATCAAACCCAAAATTTCTTTTACTAGACCTCCCGTTATCTCCCATCATCCTTTGTATCTCTATGGCTCCCGTATCCCCCGAACGTGATACATCAGGTTTCTAGGCCTTCTCTTTGACCGTCGGTTAACCTGGAAACCTCACATTAACCTCTCTGAAGGCAACTTGTCACAGCCGGCCTAAAACCTTCTTAAAACCCTTGCTCATCTTTCCTGGGGACTGATCGTCGAACTCTGCTTCGCCTACATTCAGCCCTCGTTTTATCGAAACTCGATTATGGTGACCAGATTTATTCCCCCGGGCCCCTCCTGCTACTCTCTCTAAACCTTAACTCTATCCATCACCCAAAGGGTTACGTTTGTGCCTTGGTGCTTTTCCCCTCTTCCCTGTTGAGAGCCTCTATACAAAAGCAAATGTTCCATCCCT
This sequence comes from Cherax quadricarinatus, assembly GCF_026875155.1. NCBI lineage: Eukaryota > Metazoa > Arthropoda > Malacostraca > Decapoda > Parastacidae > Cherax > Cherax quadricarinatus. The sequence goes on along the minus strand of NW_026468312.1, from coordinate 2,371 downwards.
TGTCTGATCGCCGTGATGCCCATTGCCTTCGTTACTATGTACGCTCTTTACGATCTACACAATCCTTCCATTTATAGAATGGTCACCGATATTAGTAGACATTCTTTATTTCGTTCGCTGCCCCTGTTTGCTCCGTCCCTTTTCTCTTCGCCTACTTTCACTCTTGTCTTCCCTTCAGTTTACCACCTTTATATGTTCATGTAGCATCTCACTTTTCCCTACCCCCTGGGAAGTTCCACTGTTCGGGTCTGTTCTTTCTCACTCCCTTGCTCGAAAGCTCAACTGCCTACGGTGGCTTCCCGCTCTCTTTTTCTTGATCACTTCCACTCTCATTCTCATGCCACCGCTGTGTACCAGATGGCCTAAGTCTTCAGACGGGTCGGATTTGCAGCAGTGTTTCCGGAAGCGTCGTCGAGGGCATTTACATCTTCAGCTAGCATTTTTACTGCTGAACTGTATGCCATTCTTGCAGCACTTTTCGTATCGCATCTATGCCTGTGTCAAACATTTGTAGTTTGTCTCAGACTCCCTTTGTGCTCTAGGCTAATACGAAAATTTGATACATCTCATCCCCTAGTTCTCCGTATCCAACTTTGGCTACGCCGTATCTCTACCAAACATAAAGATATTTTTTTGTTGGGTCCCTGGTCATGTCGACGTTTCAGGGCAATGAACAGGCAGACACTGCTGCGCGGATCAGCATATATGACCTACCAATTTCCTATCGAGGTGTTTTCCCTTTCTGGACTATTTTGCTGCAATAGCTACCCACCTTCGCACCCGTTGGCACAAGTTGGTCAACTCTGCTCGGTAACAAACTTCATTCTATTAAACCGAGCATAGGTTACTGGCCGTCTTCTTGTCATCAGTGCCGAGGTTGGGAGACCACTCTCTCCCCCCTTCGCATTGGCCAACACTCGTCTTACTCATGGGTATTCATGGAGAGGCACCCTGTTCCTCTCTGTGAGCCCCGTGTCAAGTTCCAGTATCGATTAGCCACATTCTGTTAGACTGCCCTCTCTATCAACGAGCACGCAGAATTTACCTCCAACGTCGTCTTCGTTCTCCTACTCTCTCTTTACCTTCCCTTCTTGCTGTGGACCCTCCTTTAATCCGACTCTCTCATTGACTTCTTGACAACGACTGATTTACTCCACAAACTCTGATGATACTTTTCGCACTCCCCTCAGCCCTTTCTGGTTCAGTCTCTTGCTGCCCTTTACCCTTTCACCATCCACTGCCCCGCTGTTATCCGTAAAACCTGTTGCTCATCCTCTCCCTTTTGCCACCTGATGCCCCGCTTCCTTCCTGCCCTGCAGCGCTGTATAGTCCTTGTGGGTTAGCGCTTCTTTTTGATTATAATAATTTAAAGTCCATTTTAGCTCTCTGTCTCAGAGAAGGGGCCACAAGACTGTGTCATCACGTTTACTCACATCTTCAAGCAGAGTATAGCACTTTGTCTGGATTTCTTGGGTTATCCTAGGTAATTTACACTATGTATACTTGTATTTATGTGTACCTGTGAGACAGAGATAGGCAGACAGATAGAAAGAGAGACAGATTGAAAGATATAGAATGAGGGAGAAAGATAATTAGATAGAATGGAGGAGGGGAAGCAGCATCCGACCCCATTGTTTTGACAGGCGGTAGGGGTAGTGACTAATGAGACAATATGTCACTTTGACAGCTGCCGACTTCTGACTCAAAACAATTATAAGCCACACACTCGCACACAAGAGGAGGAGGAGGAGGAGGAGGAGGAGGAGGACGACGACGACCCACGACGACGACGACGACGACGACGACGGGACGGGCGACGACGACGGGCGACGACGACGACGACGACGACGACGACGACGACGACGACGAGGAGGACGAGGAGGACGAGGACGAGGACGAGGATGATGATGATGATGATGATGATGATGATGATGATGGTTTGTTTGTTTGTTTGTTTTTGTAAACAGTTTTGTAAACAATATATTGATAATTATGTTGTGTGCTTATTGTGTTGTATACAACGAGTGTATTATATACATTGCACCTTACTTTGGTCTCATAGGCCACATAAGTTATGTGAAAAAATAAAATAGTGAAAAAAAACAAAAAACCTTCAATTACAAGTAAACTAAAGTTTACCGGGTGAGCGGCAGTCGCCGCTGTTGCCATAACGCGGCTCATTTTCTGCAAACTTCACGGCTCTATATCTCGGGAAGTACCGATGGCAAAAATTTTTTTGGGGACTAAAACACTCAGAAAAAAAAATCTTAACATTTTCATAAGAAAAAAAATTTTTTTTTTTTGAATATTTGGCACTGAAGACGTTTCAGAGAGGGGCCTGAAACAGTCAAAGGGTTAAAGCCACTAGGAA
>NW_026468311.1:0-13019 GCF_026875155.1 Cherax quadricarinatus | reverse complement strand
ATTTCTTGTGAATTCCCCATCACCCTTCCTCAGTTGATTACCTGGTCCTTGACTTTTGTTTTCCTCCTGATGTGGCTGTACAACAGCTTCGGGTCAGTCTTGACTTTCGATGCTATGTCATTTTCGTATTTGCCGCTGAGCCTCCCTTCTTATCTGTGCATATTCGTTTCTGGCTCTTCGGCTAATCTCTTTATTTCTGAGTTCTCTGTCTTCTGTACCTTTTCCATTCTCTAGTACACCTAGTTTTTGCCTCCCTACACCTTTGGGTGAACCATAGGACTTGTTATGTTCTTCCCATTATTTTCTGTTTCCCTTGGGAACAAACCTCTCCTCTGCCTTCTTGCATTTTGTTGCCACATAGTCCATCATTTCTTGTACTGGTTTTCCTGTCAGTTCCCTCTCCCACTGAATGTCTTGAAAGAAGTTCCTCAAGCCTGAGTAGTTCCCCCTTTTGTAGTTTGTTTTTTCCCACCCTATTCCTGCTGCTCTCTCCCTTGGAGCTCAACTATGTAGTCGAAGCACAGAACCACATGATCACTAGCTCCCAGGGGCCTTTCATACATGATATCCTCGATGTCAGAACTACTCAAGGTGAATACAGGGTCCAGTCTTGCTGGTTCATCCTCTCATCTCTCTCTGGTAGTGTCTCTACATGTTGATGCATGAGGTTTTCCAGTACACATCCATCATCTTGGCTCTCCATGTTTCGGGACCCCATGGGGCTCCAGGTTTTCCCAGTCAATCTCCTTGTGATTGAAATCACCCATAACTAGTAACTTTGCTCCCCCCATGTGTGCTCTCTGGCCACTCGGCTAGTGTGTCGACCATTGCTCTGTTGCTCTCATTGTATTCTTCTCTTGGCTCTGCAGTTCTGTGGTGGGTTGTACATTACTGCAATTTATCACCTTATGTCCCTCAGATGGATTGTTCTACTAAGTAGTCCCTTTCGCCCGTGCCATCCATTCCTTCCATTTTCTCAAAACCCCACTGTTTTTTAATGAGCAGTGCAACTCCTCCTCCCACTCTCCTCCCTCTGTCTTTCCTGAGGATTTGATATCCGGATGGAAAGATTGAATCTGTTATTATTCTGGTGAGTTTTGTTTCTGTGAGTGCTATTATGTCTGGGGATGTCTCTTGATTCTTTCGTGCCACTCCTCATACTTATTTGTTATTCCATCTGCATTTGTATACACACCTTCAACTTTTTTCTAAGATTGTGGTTCTGGGAGGTGTATTGGGGTTGGGGAAGTGGGAGACCTGATAAGGAACTATGGGTGGTTGCTGTGGGGGTGGAGTTTGTAATGCAGTGGGTGGGGGCATTGGATGTGGCATGGGTGTTTTGGTTTAGAGTGTTTGGTTGCACTGGGGTTGACCTGGTTGGGAGGCTTCTATAGGAAGTTGTGAGGGAGGCTGTATTTGATCTTCCTGTGTCTGGGATCTCCTGTCTATTCCATCCCCTCTCTTTCCTCCTTTCGCCTTTGTACCATCTCTCTCTGTTTTCTCTGTTTCTGCCTTTCTGCTTGTGTTCTGTCGCGGTCGAGATACACCTTTCTGTATGCCGGCATGTCCCTTAATCGTGCTTTCTCCTGCAGGATCCTGTTCCGAGTCGATTCTGCCTTGAAGGTCACTTTCACTGGCCGGATTCTTTTTTATACATACCCCCCTATTCTCTGAAAATTTTCCAGCTGGGTCATGTCATCTTCTCCTATTGCTTTCATGATGCTTTCAATTGCTTTTTTTTTCTCCTTGTTTTCTGGCTTCATATGTTTCCCCTTCAACTTCCTGGAGCCCATACACAAAGACTGACCTCATCTTTTCATTCTCCCACTGCATATCCCTGTGTATCCCCTCATTCAATTTGATTTCCTCCATTGCAGCTTTCCTTTCTTCAGTTTCACTAGCTAATGTACTTGGGCTCAGTGGCCTTTCATTTTCCCTTCTCGGCTTTCCCTGGGCTCTGCTGTGGTCTGTTAGGCCCTCCACATATAGCTTAGCTCTTTCATTTACTACAGTCTCCACTGATTGAGCTTCTACATGCTGTTTTGCTCCTTCTTTCCCTACAGTCCCCTTATTTGTGACTGAGGTAGCAGTCTCTGTTGTCAATCCCAAAATGTTCTTTAGTTCTTTAGGCTGTTTCAGATTTTTCAGTTCCTCTTTAAACTCTGTATCCTGGCCTCTGCTGCTTTGACTTGCACTCACTTCCTGCTTTCCATTGTCTATCCTCTCTTTTCTCATGCTAATTTTCTTCTAGTTTCTTTTTCCCATTCATGTTCCCTTTTTGTGAGCTCTGACATGCCCAATCTTCCTTTGCAGTTTCCTCCTGTCCCTGTGTTTTTCTTGTTGCTCTTGGCCCCATTTTTATTTTATGTGATTGCTCAGGTGGGGAAACCTAGTAACTTCTGTATGTTAGGTTGTTTGTGTATGTAGAGTGTGGGGGGGGGAGGTTGGGGGGAACTGTGTCTATGTGGGGTAGTAGTGGGAGGGGGAGTGGGAGGAGAGTGAAGCAAGTGGGAGAGGGAGTGGGAGGGGGAGAGGTGAGAGGTGGGGAGGGGGAGGGTGAAAGAGGAGGGGAGGGATCAGTGTGAAGGGTGAGATGTCGGTGGGGGAGGGGGGGAGTTGGGATGTGTGAGTCTGGCAATGTGTGTGTGTGTGGTGTGTGTGTGTGTGTGATGTGTGTGTGGTGTGGTGTGTGTGTGGTGTGTTTGTGTGTTGCGTGGTGTGTGTAGTGTGTGTGTGTTGTGTGTTGTGTGTGTGTTGGTGTGTGTGTGTGTGTTGTGTGTGTGTGTGTGTGTGTGTGTGTGTGTGTGTGTGTGTGTTTGTGTGGTGTGTTGTGTGTGTGTGTGTTGTGTGTGTGTGTGTGTGTGTGTGTGTGTGTGTGTGGTGTGTGTGTGTGTGGTGTGTGTGGTGGTGTGTGTGGTGTTGTGTGGGTTGTGTGTGGGTGTGTGTGTGGGTGTTTGTGTTGGGTGTGTGTGGGTTGTTTGTGGGTGTGTGTGGGTGTGTGTGGGTGTGTGTTGGGTGTGTGTGGGTTGTGTGTGGTGTGTGTGTGGGTTGTGTGGGTGTTTGTGGTGTGGAGTGTGTGGGGTGTTGTGTGGGTGTGTGTGGGTGTGTGTTGGGTGTGTTGTGGGTGTGGTGTGGGTGTGTGTGGGGGTGTATGTGTGGTGTGCGTGCGACGCTAGGCTACGCTACTCTTTTGAAGATTATAAAAAATTTTCACAATCAATTCCTTATTAATATACACTAAGATATACTATATAATATTAATTGTGTACACTTGTGTTTGTGTGTACACTTGTGTTTGTGTGTGTGTGTTTACTAGCTTGTCGTTCTTTGAAAAAGAGGGGGGGTCACGTTAACACTATTGTTATTGTCCTTGGTTCACCGGTACTCTCCCGGCCCAGATCTTCGTTTTTGTTCTTGTTGTGTTTCACCGGTACTCTCCCGGCCCAGATCTTCGTTGTTCTTGGTTCACCGGTACTCTCCCGGCCCAGATCTTTGTTGTTCTTGGTTCACCGGTACTCTCCGGGCCCAGATCTTTGTTGTTCTTGGTCCACCGGTACTCTCTCGGCCCAGATTTTTGTTGTTCTTGGTTCACCGGTACTCTCCCGGCCCAGATCTTCGCACACTAGGCTACTTTACTTTTTGAAGATTATAGGATTATTTTTTCTCACTCAATTCCTTATTAATATATACTAATGTTTATTATAATAATAATTACGGGTGCACACGTGTGTTTGTATGTGCGTACTTGTTTACTAGCTTGTCGCTGTCAGGGGGGGGGTTCACTAGGCTACACAACTCTTCTGGAGTTTACCTGGAGATATTTAGATAATTTACTAAACATTATCAGGGTTACCACTATCTATCTCCTGGTACTGAAATAGGGAGAGAGTGATGGTATAGCATACAACCAGCAGGGCGAGACACTGAGACTTTAGACACTAACCAAAATTAACCACAAATAGGCAAGTGATGTCGTCTGCACAACAATGGAGGTTCCTGCTGGTCGGCTGCTATCAACTCCTTCAATTTTGTAACTCCTTCAGGAACTTTATCATGCATTCAAGTTTTTATTTTCTTTTTCTTTTAAGACTTGGTATTCCCTCTTTTTTCTTTAGTACAGTATTATGGTCATAACAAGTCTGATGATGTTAGCTACCTTCACAACACCAACAGCTGGGGATTGACTAATTTTTTCTTACTTTTTAGTATTTACTTAATCACTCTTTTATGACCTTATCACTACACTGCTGTTATAACCAACTAACATATGTATTTGTTAATATTTCAGATCACACCGTTAACCCAATTAACTGTTCGGATATTTTGTGTCAACACTGCGGCCAGTAGCCTGATCAGCTGACTGCTACCCTCCCTCACTCAGCACTCGTTCAAATTTAAATTGTAAAATTCTTGATCTTATCACATTATTCACACTCTTGAAAGCTATTACACTCTTGTAGGTATGTTCACTGATTCACTCACGTACGATGACCGCTAATAATATCTTAGGACAGCCACTAGAACGCAATATCCTGGGAGCACTATTCAGCGATACTGCTTCACGTGTGTGTGTGTGTGTGTGTGTGTGTGTGTGTGTGTGTGTGTATGTGTATGTGTGTGTGTGTGTATGTGTGTATGTGTGTGTGTGTGTGTGTGTGTGTATGTGTGTAATCACCTAGTTGTACTCACCTAGTTGAGGTTGCGGGGGTCGAGTCCGAGCTCCTGGCCCCGCCTCTTCACTGATCGCTACTAGGTCACTCTCCCTGAACCGTGAGCTTTATCATACCTCTGCTTAAAGCTATGTATGGATCCTGCCTCCACTACATCGCTTCCCAAACTATTCCACTTACTGACTACTCTGTGGCTGAAGAAATACTTCCTAACATGTGTGTGTGTGTGAGTGTGTGTGTGTGTGTGTGTGTGTGTGTGTGTGTGTGTGTGTGTGTGTGTGTGTGTGGTGTGTGTGTGTGTGTGTGTGTGTGTGTGTGTAAAATTTATAAAAAAAATCTGCCTTCGACAGCTGTTTTTTTTTAACTCTTAGTTTACACATCTGACCTTTACTAGTTGTTGGTGCTCTACACTCTACACACATGGTTTGATAAAGCACTACACTCTACACACATGGCTTGATAAAGCTCTACACTCTACACACATGGTTTGATAAAGCTCTACACTCTACACACATGGCTTGATAAAGCTCTACACTCTACACACATGGCTTGATAAGCTTACACTCCTACACACATGGCTTGATAAAGCTCTTACACTCTACACACATGGCTTGATAAAGCTCTACACTCTACACACATGGCTTCATAAAGCTCTACACTCTACACACATGGCTTCATAAAGCTCTACACTCTTCACACATGGCTTGATAAAGCTCTACACACTACACACATGGCTTGATAAAGCTTTACACTCTACACACATGGCTTGATAAAGCTCTTACACTACACACATGGCTTGATAAAGCTCTACACTCTACACACATGGCTTGAAAAAGCTCTACACTCTACACAATGGCTTAAATAAAGTTCTACGCTCTACAACATGGCTTGAAAAAGCTCTACACACTACACACATGGTTTTGAAAAAGCTCTCACACTACCACATGGCTTGATAAAGCTCTACACTCTCCCACATGGCTTGTTTAAAGTTACACATACACACATGGCTTGATAAAGCTCTACACTCTACACACATGGCTTGATAAAGCTCTACACACTACACACATGGCTTGATAAAGCTCTACACTCAGAGAAACTTGGTGGTGGTGGTGGTGGTGGTGGTGGTGGTGGGGTGGTGGTGGTGGAGGAGGTGGTGGTAGTAGTGGTGCTAATGGTGGTGGTGGTGGTGGTGGTGGTGGTGGTGGTGGTGGTGGTGGTGGTGGTGGTGGTGGTGGTGGTGGTGGTGGAGGAGGTTGTGGTGGTGGTAGTGGTGCTAATGGTGGTGGTGGTGGTGGGTGGTGGGGGTGGTGGTGGTGGTGGTGGTGGTGGTGGTGGGGGGTGGTGGTGGTGGTGGGTGGTGGTGGGGTGGTGGTGGTGGTGGAGGAGGTTGTGGTGGTGGAGTGGTATTAATGGGGGTTTGGTGGTGGTGGAGGGGTTGTGGTGGTGGTAGTGGTATTAATGATGGTGGTGGTGGTGTTGGTGGTGGTGGTGGTGGTGGTGGTGGTGGTGGTTTGGTGGTGGTGGGTGGTGGTGGTGGTGGTGGTGGTGGTGGGTGGTGGTGGAGGAGGTTGTGGTGGTGGTAGTGGTATTAATGGGGTGGTGGGGGGTGGTGGAGGAGGTTGTGGTGGTGGTAGTGGTATTAATGGTGGTGGTAGTGGTATTAATGGTGGTGGTGGTGGGTGGTGGTGGTGGTGGTGGAGGAGGTTTGGTGGTGGTAGTGGTATTAATGGTGGTGGTGGTGGTGGAGGGGGTTTTGTGGTGGTGGTAGTGGTTTTTAATGGTGGTGGTGGTGGAGGTGGTGGTGGTGGTGGAGGTGGTGGTGGTGGGGGTTTGGTGGTGGTGGTGGGGGTGGTAGTGGTATTAATGGTGGTGGTAGGGGTTTATTAATGGTGGTGGTGGTGGTGGAGGAGGTGGTGGTGGTGGTAGTGGTATTAATGGTGGTGGTGGGTGGTATTAAGGGTGGTGGTGGTGGTGGTGGTGGTGGTGGTGGTGGTGGTGGTTGGTGGTGGTGGTGGTGGTGGTGGTGGTGGTGGTGGTGGTGGTGGTGGTGGTGGTGGTGGTAGTGGTATTAATGGTGGTGGTGGTGGTGGTGGGGGTTTGGGTGGTGGTGGAGGAGGTTGTGGTGGTGGTAGTGGTATTAATGGTGGTGGTGGTGGTGGAGGAGGTTGTGGTGGTGGTAGTGGATTAATTGGTGGTGGTGGTGGAGGTGGTGGTGGTGGAGGTGGTGGTGGTGGTGGTGGTGGTGGTGGTGGTGGTGGTGGTGGTGGTGGTGGTGGTGGTGGAGGAGGTTGTGGTGGTGGTAGTGGTATTAATGGTGGTGGTGGTGGAGGGGGTGGTGGTGGAGGTTGTGGTGGTGGTGGTGGAGGTGGTGGTGGTGGTGGAGGTGGTGGTGGTGGAGGTGGTGGTGGTGGTGGTGGTGGTGTGTGGTGGGTGGTGGAGGAAGGGGTCATGTTAACAACCCCCCTCCCTCCCCCCCAAAAAAAACACAATTTATATTAACAAAATAAAAGCAAAGGGAAATAAAAAATTTTCTCTTATTTTTTTTTAATCCGGGAAATGATTTACGACACTGTGATGATTTTCTCTTTCCCTCCCTCACTCTCCCCCTTCCCCCTCTGCCTCCCCTCTTCCCCCCTCCTGCCCCCCTCTTCCCCCCCTATGCCTCCCCTCTTCCCCTCCTTTCCCTCCCTCCCCTCCCCCCATGAAACAAGAACAACAACAACACAGCTCTATACACCTGCTAACGTGTAAAAAAACACGTACAAAAAAATAAAATCCAACTTTTATATAAACAAACATTGATCTCAACTGATTGTGAAGGGTCGTAGTTGTATTAAGTTGGATAACTTGCACGAGCTGTATCACTGAACCAACAAGAACATTTCAGCCCTCCATGGAAAATGTGCTCATTTAACATCACATACCTGCAAGTCCCTCCCGAGAAGCTCAGTACTTACCATTACTTTCTTAAATCACTTGTTAAGCAACTGTGAGAGATGAAATTTCTCACTTAACTGTTAGTAATAATTTATCACACGTTATATATACTGATGGATCTAAGTAGGAGTCTACTGGCAGGGTTGCATCTACTCTTGTTGTCACCTGCAGCAGGAGTCTACTGGCAGGGCTGCATCTACTCTTGTTGTCACCTGCAGCAGGAGTCTACTGGCAGGGCTGCATCTACTCTTGTTGTCACCTGCAGCAGGAGTCTACTGGCAGGGTTGCATCTACTCTTGTTGTCACCTGCAGCAGGAGTTTCTGGGCAGGGCTGCATCTACTCTTGTTGTACCTGCAGCTGGAGTTTACTGGCAGGGTGCTTTCTACTTTGTTGTCACTGCAGCAGGAGTCTACTGGCAGGGCTGCATCTACTCTTGTTGTCACCTGCAGCAGGAGTTCACTGGCAGGGTTGCATCTACTCTTGTTGTCACCTGCAGCAGGAGTCTACTGGCAGGGCTGATTACTCTTTTTGTCACCTGCAGCAGGGGGGTCTACTGGCAGGGTTGCATCTATCTTGTTGTCACCTGCCAGCAGGAGTCTACGGCAGGGTTGCATTACTCTTGTTGTCACCTGCAGCAGGAGTTTTACTGGCAGGGCTGCATCTACTCTTGTTGTCACCTGCAGCAGGAGTCTACTGGCAGGGTTGCATCTACTCTTGTTGTCACCTGCAGCAGGAGTCTACTGGCAGGGCTGCATCTACTCTTGTTGTCACCTGCAGCAGGGTCTACTGGCAGGGTGATCTACTCTTGTTGTCACCTGCAGCAGGATTTCTACTGGCAGGGTTGAATCTGCTATTGTTGTCACCTGCAGCAGGAGTCTACTGGCAGGGCTGCATCTGCTCTTGTTGTCACCTGCAGCAGGAGTCTACTGGCAGGGCTGCATCTACTCTTGTTGTCACCTGCAGTAGGAGTCTACCAGCAGGGCTGCATCTGCTCTTGTTGTCACCTGCAGCAGGAGTCTATTAGCAGGGCTGCATCTGCTCTTGTTGTCACCTGCAGCTGGAGTCTACCAGCAGGGCTGCATCTGCTCTTGTTGTCACCTGCAGCAGGAGTCTACTAGCAGGGCTGCATCTGCTCTTGTTGTCACCTGCAGTAGGAGTCTACTAGCAGGGTTGCAGCTTCTCCTGTTGTCACCTGCAGCAGGAGTCTATTGGCAGGGCTGCATCTACTCTTGTTGTCACCTCCCTAGTTAAGATGATAGGAACTATGTTGAATTAGGCATAAGAATTAACAACTGAGCGTCTACACTGCAAACTGAATTGTTTGCTCTCTTATTGGCACTAAAGTTAACTTATAACACTAAGTTAGACTCTTTGATCACATCGAGAGACCCAGGGACTGTAGATAACACCCTCAATGGACCCAGGAGGTAGAGATGAACCCAGTCAACCTGTCACTGAATGGGATTATTTTCTCATCGAAACACGGTGGGCCGTTTCCGTAGAGGTTTTCTCACTCTCTGTGTATGGTCATAGACTGATTTCAAGAGGTCTTCCATTTATATAACAGAAAACAACAGATTGACAGCTAACTGGAACACACAACAGTTAGTGTACCCTGCCAGGGGACAGTAGAAACACACAACAGTTAGTGTGCCCTGCCAGGGGACAGTAGAAAAACACAACAGTTAGTGTACCCTGCCAGGGGACAGTAGAAACACACAACAGTTAGTGTACCCTGCCAGGGGACAGTAGAAACACAACAGTTAGTGTACCTGCCAGGGGACAGTAGAAACACACAAAAAGTTAGGGGTACCCTGCCAGGGGGACAGTAAAAAAACACACAACAGTTAGTGTACCCCGCCAGGGGACAGTGAAACACACAACAGTTAGTGTACCCTGCCAGGGGACAGTAGAAACACACAACAGTTAGTGTACCCTGCCAGGGGACAGTAGAAACACACAACAGTTAGTGTACCCCGCCAGGGGACGTAGAAACCACAAAAGTTAGTGTACCCTGCCAGGGGACAGTAGAAACACACAACAGTTAGTGTACCCTGCCAGGGGACAGTAGAAACACAACAGTTAGTGTACCCTGCCAGGGGACAGTAGAAACACACAACAGTTAGTGTACCCTGCCAGGGGACAGTAGAAAAACACAACAGTTAGTGTACCCTGCCAGGGGACAGTAGAAAAACAAACAGTTAGTGTACCCTGCCAGGGACGTAGAAACACACAACAGTTAGTTTTACCCCGCCAGGGGCAGTAGAAACACACAACAGTTAGTGTACCCTGCCAGGGGACAGTAGAAACACACAACAGTTAGTGTACCCTGCCAGGGGACAGTAGAAAAACACAACAGTTAGTGTACCCTGCCAGGGGACAGTAGAAACACACAACAGTTAGTGTACCCTGCCAGGGGACAGTAGAAAACACACAACAGTTAGTGTACCCTGCCAGGGGACAGTAGAAAAACACTAACTTTGAACGATTGATATCGATATGAAGCGACGTTCTTTAGTAATCTCGAGAAAACCAGTATAACATTTTGTTAAAATTTGCTTCTCTGGGCTCACACAACCCAACAAGACTGAGAAGCTTCATTAAGCTTAAATATCACAGTGACAAAGGTGTGCAGCCGGTACGAAGAGGCGTTAGCCTGTTATTGCATGGAAACCTGTAATTTATTTATAATAATTATAACAAAAAATTAACAAAATGGAATCCAGAGAACATAACACTGTACTGTCTTGCTTGAGTTAAGGTGCTTTAGTCTCTAGGTTAGGTTAGGTTAGGTTAGGTTAGGTTAGGTTAGGTTAGGTTGGGTTAGGTTAGGTTAGGTTAGGTTAGGTTAGGTTAGGTTAGGTTAGGTTAGATTAGGTTGGGTTAGGTTAGGTTAGGTTAGGTTAGGTTAGATTAGGTTGGGTTAGGTTAGGTTAGGTTAGGTTGGTTAGGTTAGGTTAGGTAAGGTTAGGTTAGGTAAGGTTAGTTTTTGGGTTTGGTTAAGTAAGGTTAGATTAGGTTAGATTAAGTTAGGTTAGGTTAAGTAAGGTTAGATTAGGTTAGGTTAAGTAAGGTTAGATTAGGTTAGGTTAAGTTAGGTTAGGTTAAGTAAGGTTAGATTAGGTTAGGTTAAGTTAGGTTAGGTTAAGTAAGGTTAGATTAGGTTAGGTTAAGTAAGGTTAGATTAGGTTAGGTTAAGTAAGGTTAGATTAGGTTAGGTTAAGTAAGGTTAGATTAGGTTAGGTTAAGTTAGGTTAGGTTAAGTAAGGTTAGATTAGGTTAGGTTAAGTTAGGTTAGGTTAGGTAAGGTTAGATTAGGTTTAGGTTAAGTTAGGTTAGGTTAAGTAAGGTTAGAAATTTGGTTAGGTTAAGTTAGGTTAGGTTAAGTAAAGGGTTTGATTAGGTTAGGTTAAGTTAGGTTAGGTTAAGTAGGTTAGATTAGGTTAGGTTAAGTTAGGTTGGTTAAGTAAGGTTAGATTAGGTTAGGTTAAGTAAGGTTAGATTAGGTTAGGTTAAGTTAGGTTAGGTTAAGTAAGGTTAGATTAGGTTAGGTTAAGTTAGGTTAGGTTAAGTAAGGTTAGATTAGGTTTGGTTTTAAATAAGGTTAGATTAGGTTAGGTTAAGGGAAGGTTAGATTAGGTTAGGTTAAAATAAGGTTAGATTAGGTTAGGTAAGTTAGGTTAGGTTAAGTAAGGTTAGATTAGGTTAGGTTAAGTTAGGTTAGGTTAGGTAAGGTTAGATTAGGTTGGTTAAGTTAGGTTAAGGTTAAGTAAGGTTAGATTAGGTTAGGTTAAGTTAGGTTAGGTTAAGTAAGGTTAGATTAGGTTAGGTTAAGTTAGGTTAGGTTAAGTAAGGTTAGATTAGGTTAGGTTAAGTTAGGGTTAGGTTGGTAAGGCTAGATTAGGTTTGGTTAAGTTAGGTTAGGTTAGTAAGGTTAGATTAGGTTAGGTTAAGTTAGGTTAGGTTAAGTAAGGTTAGATTAGGTTAGGTTAAGTTAGGTTAGGTTAAGTAAGGTTAGATTAGGTTAGGTTAAGTTAGGTTAGGTTAAGTAAGGTTAGATTAGGTTAGGTTAAGTAAGGTTAGATTAGGTTAGGTTAAGTTAGGTTAGGTTAAGTAAGGTTAGATTAGGTTTTGGTTAAGTTGGTTAGGTTAAGTAAGGTTAGATTAGGTTAGGTTAAGTAAGGTTAGATTAGGGTTTGTTAAAGAAGGTTAGATTAGGTTAGGTTAAATAAAGGGTTTGATTAGGTTAGGTTAAGTTAGGTTAGGTTAAGTAAGGTTTTGATTAGGTTAGGTTAAGTTAGGTTAGGTTAGGTAAGGTTAGATTAGGTTAGGTTAAGTTAGGTTAGGTTAAGTAAGGTTAGATTAGGTTAGGTTAAGTTAGGTTAGGTTAAGTAAAGGGTTTGATTAGGTTTGGTTAAGTTAGGTTATGTTAAGTAAAGGTTAGATTAGGTTAGGTTAAGTTAGGTTAGGTTAAGTAAGGTTAGATTAGGTTAGGTTAAGTAAGGTTAGATTAGGTTAGGTTAAGTTAGGTTAGGTTAAGTAAGGTTAGCGTAGGTTAGGCTAGGTTGTTACCCAGGAATTAATGCCACATACATTAAAAAAAATGGCAAATTGGTGTCTACACAGCCTATTAGAAATAAGCATCTTTCTCAAAGTAAGATGCAACAACTTCGAAAGTTTGAAGCCTGTCGGAAGAGCCTTTCTCAAGTTACTGCATGGTTAACAATCTCTCATTTAGATCTAAAAAATTTAGAAGAAAAGTAGCTTAGCTGCTCAATAATGACCCGAACCTTCTTGTAAGTAAGGTACTCCAGCTTTGAAAGTTTAAAGCCGATCTAAAGAGGCATTCTCAACTTATTGAGAGAAACATTGGAAAAAAGAGAGAGAGAGAGAGAGAATAATTTCTATAACCACTATAACTATCCCTTTACGAGGGATATATAAGGGATATGAGAGGTAATCAGTTTTGCCTCAGTAAAAGGAGGGGTAACTCAAGCAAATTGGATCAAAAACCAGCTATGGCTATCAAGGCACTTGCAGTCGAAGTGCCTGCTAGGTAGACAGCTGTAACAACAAGGGTGGGAGAGAGTGTGGTGCAGGTGAGGAAGATACAGCAGCGTCCCACACGCACAGACACACACATACACACACACACACATAAACACACACACACACACGCACACACACAACACACACACACACACACACACGCACACACACCACACACACACAACACACACCCCAACACACCCACCACACACCACCCCCAACCCAACACACCACCACACACACCACACACACACACACCAACCACAACACACACCCCAAAACACACACACACACACACACACCACACACACACCCCACCCACAAAACACACACACACACACACAAAACCCCCCGCAACCCCA
>NW_026468310.1:2500-11991 GCF_026875155.1 Cherax quadricarinatus | reverse complement strand
TGTGTGTGTTTGGTGTGGTGTGTATTTGTGTGTGTGTGTGTGTGTTTGTGTGTGTGATTTGTTGTGTGTTTTGTGTATTTCCCCTATTAGCAGTTAGAGACATTAACTTTATATTCTTGATATCTTGTCTTCCATAATGGCTTTATTTAGGATAAATTATAGTCTACAATAGATGTAGTATACTGTTGTATCCCCGAACAGCCATCAGCTTCTTTAATATATATAGCATGTCTTGTATCAACTTACAGCTATCAGCTTCTTGACTATATATATAACATGTCTTGGGTCGACCCGTAAGTATTAGCCTCTCGATTTAGCAGCCAGTTTTCATGTGGTTCTTCCTGGTTTGCATTTTCAGAAATTTAAAAAATATGGCCTCGTGATCTCTCTCTGGCCAGTGCAAAATATTTTCTTTGCTTTCTTGTATCATTTTAAGAAACTTGTGCTCTCTCTTTATCGTGTCTTCCAAGACAGGCGCTTCCGGTGCTTGCAGAAAATCCTTTGTGTAAGAGTAGAAAGGGGAACAAGAGTATGTAAAAATTATAGGAGGATAAATCTGTTGTGGGTAAAAGTGTACGAAAAATAGCTAGTGAAAGAGTTAAGGGAAAGACAGAGAAAGTTAAGGGAAAAGACGAGAAAAGTTAAGGGAAAGACAGAGAAAGTTAAGGGAAAGACAGAGAAAGTTAGGGAAAGACAGAAAGTTAAAGGAAAGATAGAGAAAGTTAAGGGAAAGACAGAGGAAAGTTAAGGAAAGACAGAGAAAGTTAATGGAAAGACAGAAAGTTAAGGGAAAGATAGAGAAAGTTAAGGGAAAGACAGAGAAAGTTAAGAGAAAGACAGAGAAAGTTAAGGAAAGATAGAGAAAGTAAGGGAAAGGCAGACAAAATTAAGGGAAAGACATAAAATTAAAGGAAAGAGAAAGTTAAGGGAAAGACAGATAAAGTTAATGGAAAGACAGAGAAAATTAAGGGAAAGACAGAGAAAGTTAAGGAAAAGAAAGAGATAGTTAAGGGAAAGACAGAGAAAGTTAAGGAAAAGAAAGAGATAGTTAAGGGAAAGATAGAGAAAGTTAAAGGAAAGACAGAAAAAAATAATGGAAAGGCAAATTTAAGGTAAAAAAAATGAGAAATCAGTATTACGGAGAAAGAAGAATGAATTAGAAAGGCAGGGGATGTGATGCTCCAGTGACTGTGCTGTGATATAAGTGAGCAAAAGATAGACGAGGGACAGACGCTGTTTGCTGCATGTATGGATGTTAAAACAACACATCATGGGTGTGTAGAACTGGCAGAGATGTGATGTGACTGGTGTTGCAGATACACGGAGAACTTGTTGAAAGATGTGAAAAGTTTTATTCGGAAAGTGAAGTTGACATCTGGCAACGTTGAAGAGTGATGTAGTGATTTAGCAAAACCGACAAGTTGAGACAGAGCCCCTTGTGCAACGTTGGAATTCTTTATTGAGGAAACGTTTCGCCAGGCAGAGGCTTCCTCTTCTCCGTGGTTGGTAGGTAAGATACATAAGCAACAGTTAGGTAACTTTATTCCATAACGTTTCGCCTACACAGTAGGCTTCTTCAGTCGCGTACAGGAAGTAGGCAGGAGCAAGTAGAGTTCTAACCCCACCCATACCTTGGTTTTATAAAGTGAAGGTGTTTGGAAGACTACGGAAAACAAGGAAACTGAAAGTTAAAATAAAAACGAAGATTATTCTTACTATTATTACATTGATGTGGAAGTGATCAGGAAGGAGAAAGAGAGTAAGTCCTAGCTAGTTATTCTAACATTAGATACTAGACCGCAGGGAAAGTGTATAAAGGAGGTTAGGATATTTAAATGAGAGGAGGACGTCCTGGCAGATGGCTCTACGAGAGTCGAGGCGAATCACAAGACAGAGCAGATAAGATAATGACAATGGAGATTACCAAAGAGGATGCAACAGTCTTACCAACACTCTTACAAAAGCTCTGTTTATGTTGCAGTGAACGAGGAAGCTGGAGGCAGTGTAGGTGTGTTTGAGATCACTGTGGAAAGATGAATTTTACGGGTTAGAAAACACTAGACCCTCGTATTACTCAGCGCTTTTAATGTAAACATTTCTTAATATGCAATCATTACTGATTCTCAGTGAAGGTAACACTTGGTTACTCTCTGCACCAGTGGTAGTTATCCTGATACTTATTATCGTACTGAAGGAATCAAAACAACAATATAAATATATATTCACAACGAGGTTAAATTCGTTAGTCACAGTTCACACCATATAATTCATCCCAAGTGACAGAACATATGCGTTAGCGGCGGCAGCGGCGGAAGCGGCGGAAGCGGCGGCAGAGGCGACACAGCGGCAGCAGCAGCATCAGTGTAATTAGTGGTGACGGCTCCTCTCCATATATCAATATTCCACTCCAAGTCTCAGAAATCATTAACGAATTGCAAAATCTCTTTGCTACTAGGGAACGAAGATTAGTACAGTGGGTCTTCCGTGAAGCCAGCACGATAAAGCGACCATTCCTTTCATAATATACACCACAGTCGATAATATTACTGACAGACTAAATAGGGGAAAAAATCAACAGTAGGTTGGAGGTATGAAGACCATAATTCAGGGAGACGAAGATAGATTGTTGAGGTGATTTGTTGTCTTGGAAACAAGAGAACAAGACAGGTTTATCAAGGTCTATAAATACGGTGTAGGAGACGTTCCAGGCAGAGATGAAGGGAGGGTGTGAAGGAGGTTTTGAGAATTTAGGGGCTTGAGCATCAGCATGTGTGAGTTTGTTGGACTGGAGTGTTGATGTCGACTGTGTAGTTGCTAACATGAAACAATCGTTATTTTTTGTTATTTTCACGTATCAATGCACAGGCTAAGAGCGTTTATTCTACCGCAGCTTACTGCAGAGCTTAACTAAGCTTACTGCAGAGCTTAGCTAAGCTTACTGCAGAGCTTAGCTAAGCTTACTGCAGAGCTTATCTAAGTTTATTGCAGAGCTTAGCTAAGCTTACTGCAGAGCTTAGCTCAGCTTACTGCAAAGCTTAGCAAAGCTTACTGCAGAGCTTAGCTAAGCTTACTGCAGAGCTTAGCTAAGCTTACTGCAGAGCTTATCTAAGTTTATTGCAGAGCTTAGCTAAGCTTACTGCAGAGCTTAGCTAAGCTTACTGCAGAGCTTAGCTAAGCTTACTGCAGAGCTTAGCTAAGCTTACTGCAGAGCTTAGCTAAGCTTACTGCAGAGCTTAGCTCAGCTTACTGCAAAGCTTAGCTAAGCTTACTGCAAAGCTTAGCTAAGCTTACTGCAGAGCTTAGCTAAGCTTACTGCAGAGCTTAGCTCAACTTATTGCAAGCTTAGCTAAGCTGACTGCAGAGCTTAGCTAAGCTTACTGCAGAGCTAGCTCAGCTTACTGCAAAGCTTAGCTAAGCTTACTGCAGAGCTTAGCTAAGCTTACTGCAGAGCTTAGCTCAACTTATTACAAAGCTTAGCTAAGCGGACTGCAGAGCTTAGCTAAGCTTACTGCAGAGCATAGCTCAGCTTACTGCAAAGCTTAGCTAAGCTTACTGCAGAGCTTAGCTAAGCTTACTGCAGAGCTTAGCTCAACTTATTGCAAAGTTTAGCTAAGCTGACTGCAGAGCTTAGCTAAGCTTACTGCAGAGCTTAGCTCAGCTTACTGCAAAGCTTAGCTAAGCTTACTGCAGAGCTTAGCTAAGCTTACTGCAGAGCTTACCTCAACTTATTGCAAAGCTTAGCTCAGCTTTCTGCAAAGCTTAGCTAGTCTAAGGTCTCTATGACGGTACAGAGAAACATTGGTAAACAAAGCTTGAATGTTGGAATTGGGGAGTATGTTGTCTGCACTCTGAAGGATGAGTGGGGAGTATGTTGTCTGCACTCTGAAGGATGAGTGGGGAGTATGTTGTCTGCACTCTGAAGGATGAGTGGGGAGTATGTTGTCTGCACTCTGAAGGATGAGTGGGGAGTATGTTGTCTGCACTCTGAAGGATGAGTGGGGAGTATGTTGTCTGCACTCTGAAGGATGAGTGGGGAGTATGTTGTCTGCACTCTGAAGGATGAGTGGGGAGTATGTTGTCTGCACTCTGAAGGATGAGTGGGGAGTATGTTGTCTGCACTCTGAAGGATGAGAGGGGAGTATGTTGTCTGCACTCTGAAGGATGAGTGGGGAGTATGTTGTCTGCACTCTGAAGGATGAGTGGGGAGTATGTTGTCTGCACTCTGAAGGATGAGTGGGAGTATGTTGTCTGCACTCTGAAGGATGAGTGGGGAGTATGTTGTCTGCACTCTGAAGGATGAGTGGGGAGTATGTTGTCTGCACTACTGAAGGATGAGTGGGGAGTATGTTTGTCGGCCACTCTGAAGGATGAGTGGGGAGTTATGTTGTCTGCACTCTGAAGGATGAGTGGGGAGTATGTTGTCTGCACTCTGAAGGATGAGTGGGGAGTATTGTTGTCTGCACTCTGAAGGATGAGTGGGGAGTAGTTGTCTGCACTCTGAAGGATGAGTGGGAGTATGTTGTCTGCACTCTGAAGGATGAGTGGGGAGTATGTTGTCTGCACTCGAAGGATGAGTGGGGAGTATGTTGTCTGCACTCTGAAGGATGAGTGGGGAGTATGTTGTCTGCACTCTGAAGGATGAGTGGGGAGTATGTTGTCTGCACTCTGAAGGATGAGTGGGGAGTATGTTGTCTGCACTCTGAAGGATGAGTGGGAGTATGTTGTCTGCACTCTGAAGGATGAGTGGGGAGTATGTTGTCTGCACTCTGAAGGATGAGTGGGGAGTATGCTGTCTGCACTCTGAAGGATGAGTGGAGAGTATGTTGTCTGCACTCTGAAGGATGAGTGGGGAGTATGTTGTCTGCACTCTGAAGGATGAGTGGGGAGATATGTTGTCTGCACTCTGAAGGATGAGTGGGGAGTATGTTGTCTGCACTCTGAAGGATGAGTGGGGAGTATATTGTCAGCACTCTGAAGGATGAGTGGGGAGTATGTTTTCTGCACTCTGAAGGATGAGTGGGGAGTATGTTGTCTGCACTCTGAAGGATGAGTGGGGAGTATGTTGTCTGCACTCTGAAGGATGAGTGGGGAGTATATTGTCAGCACTCTGAAGGATGAGTGGGGAGTATGTTATCAGCACTCTGAAGGATGAGTGGGGAGTATATTGTCTGCACTCTGAAGGATGAGTGGGGAGTATGTTGTCTGCACTCTGAAGGATGAGTGGGGAGTATGTTGTCTGCACTCTGAAGGATGAGTGGGGTAGTAATTGTCTGCACTCTGAAGGATGAGTGGGGAGTATGTTATCTGCACTCTGAAGGATGAGTGGGGAGTATATTGTCTGCACTCTGAAGGATGAGTGGGGAGTATGTTGTCTGCACTCTGAAGGATGAGCGGGGAGTATATTGTCTGCACTCTGAAGTGAGTGGGGGAGTATGTTGTCTGCACTCTGAAGAATGAGTGGGGAGTATGTTGTCTGCACTCTGAAGGATGAGTGGGGAGTATGTTGTCTGCACTCTGAAGGATGAGTGGGGAGTATGTTGTCTGCACTCTGAAGGATGAGTGGGAGTGAGTATGTTGTTCTGCACTCTGAAGGATGAGTGGGGAGTATGTTGTCTGCACTCTGAAGGATGAGTGGGGAGTATGTTGTCTGCACTCTGAAGGATGAGTGGGGAGTATGTTGTCTGCACTCTGAAGGATGAGTGGGGAGCATATTGTCTGCACTCTGAAGGATGAGTGGGGAGTATGTTGTCTGCACTCTGAAGGATGAGTGGGGAGTATGTTGTCTGCACTCTGAAGGATGAGTGGGGAGTATGTTGTCTGCACTCTGAAGGATGAGTGGGGAGTATGCTGTCTGCACTCTGAAGGATGAGTGGGGAGTATGTTGTGTGCACTCTGAAGGATGAATGGGGAGTATGTTATCTGCACTCTGAAGGATGAGAGGGGAGTATGTTGTCTGCACTCTGAAGGATGAGTGGGGACTATGCTGTCTGCGCTCTGAAGGATGATTGGGGAGTATATTGTCTGCACTCTGAAGGATAAGTGGGGAGTATATTGTCTGCACTCTGAAGGATGAGTGGGGAGTATGTTGTCATCACTCTGAAGGATGAGTGGGGAGTATGTTGTCTGCACTCTGAAGGATGAGTGGGGAGTATATTGTCTGCACTCTGAAGGATGAGTGGGGAGTATGTTGTCTGCACTCTGAAGGATGAGTGGGGAGTATGTTGTCTGCACTCTGAAGGATGAGTGGGGAGTATGTGTCTGCACTCTGAAGGATGAGTGGGGAGTATATTGTCTGCACTCTGAAGGATGAGTGGGGAGTATGTTGTCTGCACTCTGAAGGATGAGTGGGGAGTATGTTGTCTGCACTCTGAAGGATGAGTGGGGAGTATATTGTCTGCACTCTGAAGGATGAGTGGGGAGTATGTTGTCTGCACTCTGAAGGATGAGTGGGGAGTATGTTGTCTGCACTCTGAAGAATGAGTGGGGAGTATGTTGTCTGCACTCTGAAGGATGAGTGGGGAGTATGTTGTCTGCACTCTGAAGGATGAGTGGGGAGTATGTTGTCTGCACTCTGAAGGATGAGTGGGGATTATGTTGTCTGCACTCTGAAGGATGAGTGGGGAGTATGTTATCTGCACTCTGAAGGATGAGTGGGGAGTATATTGTCTGCACTCCGGAGGATGAGTGGGGAGTATATTGTCTGCACTCTGAAGGATGAGTGGGGAGTATATTGTCTGCACTCTGAAGGATGAGTGGGGAGTATATTGTCTGCACTCTGAAGGATGAGTGGGGAGTATATTGTCTGCACTCTGAAGGATGAGTGGGGAGTATGTTATCTGCACTCTGAAGGATGAGTGGGGAGTATATTGTCTGCACTCTGATCGATTAGTGGGGAGTATATTGTCTGCACTGTGAAGGATGAGTGGGGAGTATGTTGTCTGCACTCTGATCGATTAGTGGGGAGTATATTGTCTGCACTGTGAAGGATGAGTGGGGAGTATGTTGTCTGCACTCTGAAGGATGAGTGGGGAGTATGTTGTCTGCACTCGAAGGATGAGTGGGGAGTATGTTGTCTGCACTCTGAAGGATGAGTGGGGAGTATGTTGTCTGCACTCTGAAGGATGAGTGGGGAGTATGTTGTCTGCACTCTGAAGGATGAGTGGGGAGTATGTTGTCTGCACTCTGAAGGATGAGTGGGAGTATGTTGTCTGCACTCTGAAGGATGAGTGGGGAGTATATTGTCTGCACTCTGAAGGATGAGTAGGGAGTATGTTGTCTGCACTCTGAAGGATGAGTGGGGAGTATATTGTCTGCACTCTGAAGGATGAGTGGGAGTATATTGTCTGCACTCTGAAGATGAGGTGGGGAGCATATGTCTGCACTCTGAAGGATGAGTGGGGAGTATATTGTCTGCACTCTGAAGGATGAGTGGGGAGTATGTTGTCTGCACTCTGAAGGATGAGTGGGGAGTATGTTGTCTGCACTCTGAAGGATGAGTGGGGGAGTATGTTAGTCTGCACTCTGAAGGATGAGTGGGGAGTATGTTGTCTGCACTCTGAAGGATGAGTGGGGAGTATGTTGTCTGCACTCTGAAGGACGAGTGGGGAGTATATTGTCTGCACTCTGAAGGATGAGTGGGGAGTATATTGTCAGCACTCTGAAGGATGAGTGGGGAGTATATTGTCTGCACTCTGAAGGATGAGTGGGGAGTATATTGTCTGCACTCTGAAGGATGAGTGGGGAGTATGTTGTCTGCACTCTGAAGGATGAGTGGGGAGTATGTTGTCTGCACTCTGAAGGATGAGTGGGGAATATGGTGACTGGACTCTGAAGAATGAGTGGGGAGTAGGGTGTCAACACACAAAAGGATGAGTGGGTTGAGTGGGGATACCGTGTTCGAGTGGGTCGTCGTAACATTTATACATAATTCTATTTTCTTCAGTAAATTTTTCTATGTATTTAAACTTATCAGTTTTTAAACTTTCTAAAGTGACTTTCTTTCAGTTATATTTTTTAGTAAAATAAGAGTAGACTCGATAGCTATTTTTTGCTCTTCATACCCGTACTGTAAGTTATTAGTGACCTTATACCCATACTGTAAGTTGTTAGTGACCTTATACCGATACTGTAAGTTGATAGTGACCTTATACCGATACTGTGAGTTGTTAGTGACCTTATACCCATACTGTAAGTTGTTAGTGACCTTATACCCGATACTGTGAGTTGTTAGTGACCTTATACCCATACTGTAAGTTGTTAGTGACCTAATACCCATACTGTAAATTGTTAGTGACCTTATACCCATACTGTAAGTTGTTAGTGACGTTATATCCATACCGTAAGTTGTTAGAGACCTTATACCAATACTGTAAGTTGTTAGTGACCTTATACAGATACTGTGAGTTGTTATTGACCTTATACCAATACTGTGAGTTGTTAGTGACCTTATACCAATACTGTGAGTTGTTAGTGACCTTTTACCCATACTGTGAGTTGTTAGTGACCTTATACTCATACTGTGAGTTGTTAGTGACCTTATACCGATACTGTGAGTTGTTATTGACCTTATACCAATACTGTGAGTTGTTAGTGACCTTATACCAATACTGTGAGTTGTTAGTGACCTTTTACCCATACTGTGAGTTGTTAGTGACCTTATACTCATACTGTGAGTTGTTAGTGACGTTATATCCATACTGCGAGCTGTTAGTGACCTTATACCCATACTGTGAGTTGTTAGTGACCTTTTATCCATGCTGTGAGTTGTTAGTGACCTTATGCCCATATTGTGAGTTGTTAGTGACCTTATACCCATACTGCGAGCTGTTAGTGACCTTATACCGATACTGCCAGTTGTTAGAGACCTTATATCCATACTGCGTGTTGTTACTGACCTTATGCCCATGCTGTGAGCTGTTAGTGACCTTATACCAACACTGCGAGTTGTTAGTGACCTTACACCCATACTGTGAGTTGTTAGTGACCTAATACCCATACTGTGAGTTGTTTGTGGCAATATACCCATACTGTGAGTTCTTAGTGACCTTATACACATACTGTGAGTTCTTAGTGACCTTATACCCATGCTGTGAGTGTTTAGTGACCTTATACCCATACTGTGAGTGGTTAGTGACCTTATACCCATACTGTGAGTTGTTAGTGACCTTATAACCATACTGCAAGTTGTTAGTAACCTTTTACCCATACTGTGAGTTGTTAGTGACCTTATACCCATACTGTGAGTTGTTAGTGACCTTATAACCATACTGCAAGTTGTTAGTAACCTTTTATCCATGCTGTGAGTTGTTAGTGACCTTTTACCCATACTGCGAGTTGTTAGTGACCTTATACCCACACTGTGAATTGTTAGTGACCTTATATCCATGCTGCGAGTTGTTAGTGACCTTTTACCCATACTGCGAGTTGTTAGTGACCTTATACCCACACTGCGAGTTGTTAGTGACCTTTTACCCATGCTGTGAGTGGTTAGT
>NW_026468309.1:0-13105 GCF_026875155.1 Cherax quadricarinatus | reverse complement strand
CGTTTTCCCCCGGGAACGAAAATTAAGGAAGGGCCCGCGGGGGGCGTTTGGGACCCAAATCCTCAAATCAAGTTTCATAAATACTTCATAATTTCCTATATCATACTCTGATAATTATACTTATTTTATACCTGTCTTGAATAAAACTTACAATATGTGCTGGCATGCAGGTACACATTAAAATCGTAAGAAGTGTCTTATGTTCAGACGTCATATTAGTAATGATTATAATAATCATCGAGTCTCATTTAAATGTCGATATATTACGTTAAATACACATTTTCATTAATCCATCTATATATTTTTCAATTATATAATATAACAGATAACATAACATAGTATAAAGATGATAATTAAACACCCTACAAAGAATATCATTTAAACTCAAATATGAGAATGTGGTACAGACAATTGTCAACATAGTGACCCATATTTAGAATAGATGTAGTCCCATATAATCACATAATATTAACCTTACAATAAATACATTAATAAAATATCACCGAGTCATTAAATGTTGTATATTACGTTAATATACACATTTTCATTAATCCATCCATGATATTTTTTTCAAAATTATATAATAAACACGATACATAACATAAAAAGATGATAAATACACCCTACAATAGAATAAATAAACATAAATATGAGATGTGGTAGCCAGATAACTTGTACAAGTGATGCAAGAATAACATTTTCTCTAATCTAACATAAGAGAAAATGTGTTACTGGGGGTAACTGTAGAAAATTATTCCTTTCGTATGTATGTAAGTAAGTTTATTCAGGTATACACAAATACAGTTACATAGATTATCATACATAACAACATATGTGTAGAGAACCTAGGATAACCCAAAAAAGTCAGAGTGACTTATTTCCATTGCCTTCACTCAGAGCATCATTTCTTCTCAAAATGATGTTACATGAGAATGGGAGTGTTCTTCTTTATTTATTCTACGTATCAATGTAGAGACAACCTGTACACAATGTAACTTGTACACAAACCAGACGTGTACACTTCGTTTACAAAACTTACCTTCGCCTGGTTTGTTTACATAACTCTGCGCCTGTCTCTCTCATGCACTCATTCTTTCTCTCTCTCATTTATTCGTTTTATCTCATTTACTTACTCCTGACCTACATTAAGACTACAAATATTTTAAGGTAAGTAATGAGTGAACTGTATATACATTTTATCGCTCTGGGATGCTTAATATTGAATATATTATGTGTGGTGGGTTGGCCTGGTATGGTAGCCCGGCTGACTACCATACATACCACACTTGATTTTTTACAATAAATACTACGCATCTCACCCTATATTTTAAGGTTAAGTAATGAGTGAACTGATATATACATTTTATCGCTCTGGGAATGCTAAATATCATAGAAATGTATGTGTGGGTGGGGTGCCTGGTATGGTACCTGGCTGACTAACCATACATAACCACACTTGATTCTTACAATAAATACTACTTGCTCATCCCTAAGATTAAGACTATAAATATTAAGGTAGTAATTGAGTGCACTATGTGTGTATTTTTACTTTTTAATTGTTTTTTGAATGCCTGTTCTATTGCTAACTTAATATATGTTATGTAAACTTGTTATCAGTGTTTGTATGCATTTGTAAGTGGATCAAAAGGGTGTTCCACTTACGGCGGTTTCCGCTTTAACGGCGGAGCCTGGAACCTAACCACCGTATAATTGGGGCCCTCCTGTAATGTAGAAGCATTGGGATTGAGTTGGATATGGGGACTATGACCTAAAATCATTAATAAACTGAAAGTTGCTGTGCAAACAATTAACCCATTCCCTGGCACACACACTCCCCCCAAACTTGAATTGTTTAATAAACAAAATATGCAATCATACTACTGTGCCTCAGTATACAGGACATTCGTTTCTCAATATAACCTTTCTATGAACTTTTTCCTTTTAAATAGGTTGCTACAAGAAAAAAAAGCTGACATCACCCCACCCACGTGGTCCCACTCAACCTGTGTGAAAAATTCAATGCTCATAAATGGCTTAAGATCTGAACTCCGTCTGAAGCAATTGAAAGGCTCCGCTATCTGCCACCATTTCAAGCTGTTAAAAAAACACCATCTCCTTAGCATAACTTGGGGGGGGGAAACACACTCTCTGTTATGTCTACCAAAACCAGCTTTCCTCCATTCTGTCCCTGTTCTTCCTTCAACACCTATACATAATTTGGCTAACATATATTGTCCCTATTTAATTATATTGTAATCTAAAGTAGCTTCTGTATCTTCAACATTTCTAAATCAGTCACTATAAAACTGAGGATCTCTGAATTAGTACTTCGAAATAATATGTCACTTTTGTGATAGACTATTTGTCATTAGGTGTCCTTATTTTAGTTAATTGCATAAGAATTCTTATTGAATAATATGTAATCTTAATTTAATATGGTCTTACAATTAAGCTGGTCAAAATGCATTACATAATTGTGGTCCATCGTTATGTGGCCTACTTTAATATTTAATTCATGTAAATTACATTATATGGTTTAAAGAAAAAAGTACATGTATTAGTGTCAAAAATACTAAGTGGTTTGTTGTGTTGCCAGACTGTTAAAATTGTGTGTTGCTGTATCAACACTTGAGGACCAAAGACTGTTGCAACATGTAACCAAAAATACTGCTGGAACAATGTAGAAAAGCCTTCAAGAGGAACTGGACAAGTATCTTCACTCAGGTGCTGGATCAACCAGGCTGTGATGGAGTGGGTCTGTGACCACCAGCAGTAACTCCTGGGTGGAGCAGGCAACACCAGATAGCCTGATGACCCCTGGCTGGGCTCTGGCAGTAGAATAAACACTCCAGAACTCATTCAAGAGGTTTAATGTTAGTATATCAATAGTGTGTTGTGAAGAGTATTATAATAATAATAATATATTATATTTTATTTTTGCATGAAACATGTATGTACAAAGTAGAATAATATTGGGTGTACAAACCAAAATCCCCTTATACACAGAGCATTTCTGGCAAACTTAAAATTAACTTAGATTAATAAGGCAGTAACAGTACATGCTGTCATTAGATGAGTTACAATGGAATACAAGAAACTTGAGTATTCTATTAGGTCATGCTATATGACTTTAGATAAGTCTTGTAGAGAAGGACCATACATTTTTTATTATTTAACCTTAGATGGATACAATGGAGTGATTAATATTTGAGATGAATAAAGAAGATATTGAGAGCAAGTTATATTTGCTGATAAAAGGTTTTACCAATGTTCATGATATTGAGGGCCAAATGCATGTACATTTTTTTACATATGGTGTTATGATACGGGCTGGGATAGGTAAGGAGATGAGGTGTTTTTCTAAATAAGTTTTAAAAATTGCTGAACCCAGTGGTTTCTGGAGATTTCTGGCAGAGATATCCAGATTTGGACCCTTTTATGTATAATGAGTTTTTAAAAAGATTTAGAGCCTTATCCAGGGAATGTCATAGAGGTTTTTGTGCCTAGTGTTTGTGTCTGTGAGTTCTTGTTGCACTGCAATAAAGTGTTTCAGGTTGGGATTTATATTAGAATTTTTATTGTTCCTGTAAATGTAGGTTGCGCACATAGTTATGATTAATGTTTTTTGTAATAGTGTGTAGAATTAGTCTTTGGAAGAGTGAGGGGGGGAGGGTGTGTTCCTAGCATTGGATTAGTGAATAATTTGCACTGCAGCTTTTTGTTGTGTTACTATTGATTTTAGGTGGTTTGTCATTGTGTAACACCCAGACACAAATATGGTAGATCATGAGTAGTATTGTGTAAGTCGTGCGGTGTGGTACATAGTAACATATCTTGTTGAGAGGATGACAACTGTTTATAGAAACCTTTTTTGTTATGTTGGATGATGGGTGTTGATTAGGTTGCTGTCAAGTGGCAGACCAGGAATTTTCCCTCATTATGTTTAGCAATAAGGATTTGTTAAGCATATTTAGTTTGGTCCCCTCACTTGCTCTACTCCCAAACATAATGTAATAGGTTTGGTCTATATTTAGTATGAGTTTATGATGGTCAACCAGGTTGCTATTTTGTGGTTCTTCATTAGCAATAATGTTGAAGTGAGGTAAATTTATGTGAGAGATGACAAAGTTGTGTTCTCACCAAAGAGAATAAATGTAAGTGTTGTGAACCCTTGGAAGATCATTTGATGTATAAAATGAAAAAGAGGGGGCATAGATATCTACCCTGTGGTAACACCAGTGCCAGGGGTCTTGTCGAGGAGGTTTGTGTCCACTGACAGATGTATTGCTTTCTCTTAGTGAGGTGGGCTTTGATAAATGCAAGCACATGGCCTCGTTATACTGTAAATGATTAAGCCTGAGAGTAGGAGCTGTGATCTACTGTACCAAAGCTTTCTTAAGGTCGAAAAGGGTCCAAGCTGTACAGTGGACCCTCGCCTAACGTATAAGCCATTCCAAAGGCGTTGACGCGGCCTTTTTTTTTTTTCACCCCCATGTTATTTTTAATGTTTTCCTTATATATTTATATTCTAATATTTAAAAAATTTAAAAATTCACGTCTGTGAGATCAATGCAGAGCAGGCGGAGATAATGTGATCAAGAACCAATCAGGTACCCCCTGGGATTATTGCACAAAATGGCCGACACCACTCCAGCCAACAAAATAATTGGCATACCCACCTAATATCAATTATAAGGCTTATTACTTTCACAATTGATCTATCTTATGACATAGTCAATATAATTTATAGCATGGGTAGAAACATATAAATACACCTGAAAAAATAATATATAGCATAATATGATGCCCCAGAGGAAAAAAAATTTACCGATATATCCCCTGAAGGTGAAAGGATCCATTCTCTCATCAGTGATGAGAGAAAACGAGATTTACAACGTTTAACTGTAATAAAAACACTCGTTGGCACTGGAAAAAGTGTAAAAGAAAGTGAATTTTTCGGGAAAAAAAAATTTTCTCGGGCACCTGGGGTGCCGCGCGCTGCGGCCTATATCTCGGAAGTAAGTTATTTACCTATTTAGGCCGGGACCATCCTTATTTATGAATGAATTGACTTATTTTCACAACAACAATAGAAAGACTGGATGCTTATTAGTGCTGTGTTCCTTTTCTGAATATCCCAAATATTTTTTGATTTATGTGGGCAACAAGACCGACATCATCCAAACTGGTCAAAAAGTTATGAAACTTTATTTTTTTTTTTGCAAAAGAAAGGTTTATTTTAGAATTGGTTCATGCTTCGAGATGGGAATTAGAAGTGTTCTATCAGGCAGCAAGTGTCAAAACCACTTTTCCAAAGTACCACTGAGTCACTCCCCGACTGCCAATGCTAACTTTTTCGTAAAATTTTGCAATAATTCTTTCCTTTTTGGCCGATATGTTGAAACTTCATCAGCACAGAGTATAACTCGATATAAGCCTCTAATAGATACAACCAAAAATGACAAAATCGGTTGAAAAATAAGGATCCGATGTGTTACCTTTATCCACCCCGAATACACATCCGCATCCGCCATATCTAAATTTTTCACATATCCGATACATCCCTATACACAGTATACATCTTGCTTAAATTATTATGTCTTCTGAGGGCCAATCATACTAGAGTACAACTGATGCACCCATGAATGTTCAATATACAGTGGACCCTCACCTAACACTATAATCCGTTCCTGAGAGCTCAATGTTAGGGGCGTAATTATCGTTAGCCGAATTAATTTCCCATAAAAATAATGGAAATCAAATAATCCTCCTGACCAATCCCCAAAGTATGAACAAAAAAAAATTTTTTAAGCACATGAAAATATTAATTTTAATACTCACAACTGATAGAAGACATGCACGGTTACATGACCACTTACTTTATTGAAGATCTGGTGATGATTGATGGGATGGAGAGGGGAGTGTTGGTGTGTTAGTGTTTAGAAGGGGAATCCCTTCCATTTTTTTTTAAAAGGACTTGAGGTTGTTGAGTCCTTTTCCCGGCTTAACTTCCCTTCTTCTTTTAATCCACTAGGATCAGCTTGAGTCACTGGACCTCTGATCACAACATATCTGTCCATAGAGGCCTGTACCTCCCGTTCCTTTATGACTTCTAAAGTGTTTCACAACTTGTCAGTGTAATAGTCACCACAATGGCTGTGCAATAGCTGTGTGAGGGGATTTTCATCAAAAAAAGGTTTTACCACTTTAAGCCTCATTGCACACATTTCCTTAATCTTAGAATAGCAACTCCTCAGTTACTCTATCCCCCCTCCTGAAGGGCAGTTTCCTCAGGTGTGGACATCTTGCTGTTGAAGATGATCTAGCAGCTCATCAGTGTGTTAGTTCGTCTTGTCCTCCTCCACCAAACTCTTCCACATCCTCCCCCACTAACCTCCAACCCCAATGACTTTCCAATGCCACAATGGATTCCCTCAACTGGCACATAGGATTCCCAGGGTTAGCCTCAAACCCTTTTCAAAATCCCTTTGTCTACACATTCTGGCCACAGTTCTTCCAAGCAGAGTTCAAGGTCCTTCTTAGTCACTCCCTTCTCCCAAGCCTTACCTATAATGGTTACACAATTGGGATGCCAAATGATCTCTCCAAAACTCTCTAGAGTCAGTAGAGTTTTTCTGAGTCTCTAACTACAAAAGCACCTTCAAACATAGCTTTTGTGTACAGTTTTCTTCTTGAAGTTGGAAATGCATGCTGGCCCATGGGCTGCAGGAGATGAGTGGTATAGGAGCTCAAAAACTTGACCTTAATGAAGCTCATTTTCCCACAGAAAGGCGCTCTGGCCACGTCTGAAGGATGACCAGAGCATGTTTTAATACCAAGAGCCCTTAAGGTCTAATTTCTTTTCAGTTAGGTAATTTTTCACATGGGGGCATATGCAATGGAGTGTAATCAGCCATAGAAAAAGTCTCTAGTGACCCCCATGCCTTACTGTTTGCCCTCTCCACAGCACAGCCATAATTAGCCTTGAGACATGTTTTTCCTGAACAATCTGGGAGTTTCAGAGTGATACACCAATAAAGGCTTCACTTTGCAATCACCACTAGCTTAGCACACATCAACAGAGTAAGCCTGTCCTTTCCTAGGCTTATGTCCTGGAGTGCCTTTTCCTCCTGAGTAATGTATGCCCTGTTTGGGCATTTTCTTCCAAAACAGGCCTGTTTCGTCACAATTAAACACTTGTTCAGGTTTTCAGTCCTTCACTGTCTATGTAACACCTTGAATTCCCCTTCACATATTTTTCAGCCGACTTGGTGTCCGAACTGGCAGCCTCACCATGCCTTACACACTATGTATGGCCACTATCGACTACGATCTTAGATCTCTCAACCAACCTTTGGCTCGGCCCTTAAAATTCACTCACATTATCACTAGTTGCAGGCATTTTTTCTAATTAAATCCTCATGCACTTCCTAGACTTTTCACATATGATGCTTGAAGAGATGCTATCTCCTGCTATTGTTTTTTTTGTTTATCCACACCAATAACAGTCTCTCAACATCTATCACTGCAATCTCTGTTTCGAAAACCAAGTTGCACCTTTGGCAAGAACAGCTTCTTGATTGCCGTTTCTTTGCCAAATAGTAGCGATGGTTGATTTGGGGTTTTGTGTACAATCGCCATTTCGGAACACGCACTCCACTTTCATACTTAGCAATGTTCTCTTTCTTCATATCCATAAGTAATTCTCACTCTTTTGCTGTAGGGTTGGCACAGAAGCTTTCTTGGGGCCCATGGTGACTTATTTTGGCAGGTGCAATCACTAAATAGGCTGTGATAATATGAAAATGTTCCATTGTATGCTTGGAAGCGACCGCGTGGCTGGCTTGTAAACACTGGCACCCACGGAACAAGTGAGGCGGGCTCAGGCCGCATGTGGACGTGTCTCGAACGAATCGCATTGAGCGAGTTTTTTAGCGCTAGCGAGGCAAATTTTTGCATTAAAAGTATCGCTAGGCGGATTTAACGTTATGTGGATGCGTTCGTTAGGTAGGCCACTGTATTCATTTTTATCCGTGCTGTGTAAAAGTAGATCTAGCATTTTTATTATTGCATCATTTGTGCTTTTGTTTCTCCTGAAGCCAAACGGCAGGGGTTTGAGGATCTTTGTGATGTTATGAAGGATTTAACCTTTTGTGACGAGTTTCTGAAGATTTTTGAAAGTAAAGGCAAGTTTGGACTTTTTTTTTTTAACAAGTCGGCCATGTCCCACCGAGGGCAAGGTGACCCAAAAAGAAAGAGAAATCCCCAAAACGGAATACTTTCATCATCATTCACACTTTCACCTCACTCACGACAATAAATCACTGTTTTTGCAGAGGCTGCTCAGAATCAACAGTTAGAATATATTTAATTTATTTTTTTTTTTTTATTATACACTGGCCGATTCCCCACCAAGGCAAGGTGGCCCAAAAAAGAAAAACTTTCCACCATCATTCAACTCCATCACTGTCTTGCCAAAGGTTGCTTTACACAACCCAGTTTTTAAACTGCAACATTAAACACCAACCCCTCCTTCAGAGTGCAAAGGCACTGTACTTCCCATCTCCAGGACTCAAGTCCGGCCTGTGGCCGGTTTTCCCTGAACCCCTTCAAAATGTTACTCTTCTTGCTCACACTCCAACAGCACGTCAAGTATTAAAAACCATTTGTCTCCATTCACTCCTCCTATCAAAAACGCTCACGCATGCCTGCTGGAAGTCCAAGCCCCTCGCACACAAAACCTCCTTTACCCCCTCCCTCCAACCTTTCCTAGGCCGACCCCTACCCCGCCTTCCTTCCACTACAGACTGATACACTCTTGAAGTCACTCTGTTTCGCTCCATTCTCTCTACATGTCCGAACCACCTCAACAACCCTTCCTCAGCCCTCTGGACAACAGTTTTGGTAATCCCGCACCTCCTCCTATCCTAACTTCCAAACTGCGAATTCTCTGCATTATACAGTGGACCCCCGGTTAACGATATTTTTTTCACTCCAGAAGTATGTTCAAGTGCCAGTACTTACCGAATTTGTTCCCATAAGGAATATTGTGAAGTAGATTAGTCCATTTCAGACCCCCAAACATACACGTACAAACGCACTTACATAAATACACTTACATAATTGGTTGCATTCGGAGGTGATCGTTATGCGGGGGTCCACTGTATTCACACCACACATTGCCCTCAGACATGACATCTCCACTGCCTCCAGCCTTCTCCTCGCTGCAACATTCATCACCCATGCTTCACACCCATATAAGAGCGTTGGTAAAACTATACTCTCATACATTCCCTTCTTTGCCTCCAAGGACAAAGTTCTTTGCCTCCACAGACTCCTAAGTGCACCACTCACCCTTTTCCCCTCATCAATCTATGATTCACCTCATCTTTCATAGACCCATCCGCTGACACGTCCACTCCCAAATATCTGAATACATCACCTCCTCCATACTCTCTCCCTCCAATCTGATATCCAATCTTTCATCACCTAATCTTTTTGTTATCCTCATAACCTTACTCTTTCCTGTATTCACTTTTAATTTTCTTCTTTTGCACACCCTACCAAATTTATCCACCAATCTCTGCAACTTCTCTTCAGAATCTCCCAAGAGCACAGTGTCATCAGCAAAGAGCAACTGTGACAACTCCCACTTTATGTGTGATTCTTTATCTTTTAACTCCACTCCTCTTGCCAAGACCCTCGCATTTACTTCTCTTACAACCCCATCTATAAATATACGTATAAAAATACACAACATATCCCTCCAAACTGCCAATATCCCAAACCCCTCCTTTAGAGTGCAGGCATTGTATTTCCCATTTCCAGGACTCAAGTCTGGCTATAACAAATAACCGGTTTCCCTGAATCCCTTCACTAAATATTACCCTGCTCACACTCCAACAGCAAGTTTGATATTGGTCTATAATTGTTATATCTGTTGGGTCACCACCTTTGTATATTGGTGTAATCCTTGCTAGCTTGAGTGATGCTGGGAAAGTGTTAATTATCTAGCGATTTGTTGAAGAGTAATGCAATGGTGGGTGAAAGGATTTGAGCCACTCGTTTATACAGTAGTGGTGGCACTCGGGTTACATTCCTTGATTTGTTATTTAGAGAGTTAATAATCATGGTAACCTCAGTGGGCTCTGTTGGTGTAAACTAGAGGGATGTTGGGAACTTATAGCATTTTATCGAACAGATCTTCAATCTGTCAGTATAGTTTATTAAATCCATCTCATGGGTTGATTGATGCAATCCACATTAGATCTTTGCAATGACACTTGAGTAATAGTGTCATAAATACTTTAAAAATTTTGTTTCCAGAAACTGTCTCCTACCAAGGTAGTGACCCAAACAAAGAAGAAATGCTTTTACTATCACAGTCTTGCCAGAGTGGCACTGATGCTACACCTCAAAACTGCTAATGTCTCCACCCCTCCTTTAGGGTGCAGATACTGTACAGTGGACCCCAGCTTTACAATCACCTCCCAATGCGACCAATTATGTAAGTGTATTTATGTAAGTGCGTTTGTACGTGTATGTTTGGGGGTCTGAAATGGACTAATCTAATTCACAATATTCCTTATGGGAACAAATTCGGTCAGTACTGGCACCTGAACATACTTCTGGAATGAAAAATTATCGTAAACCGGGGGTCCACTGTACTTCCTTAGTTGTTATATAGTAATTGAAGAGAGTTGTTGGATAGATGTACTTGAAATATTTGTCATTTTATATTAGTGATTTATATTAAGAGTCATATACATAGTTATATGTTGTATAGCTGAAGGGTTATTTGGCAGTTGGTCAGTTGTGTTAATACAAACACTGCTGTTACAAAGTAAATTTTATGGAATCTAGTCCACTGTATACAACCTAAGTAGGCATAATTTGGATTGAAAATGGTATGAAATGGGTCAACAAAATTGTATTTTTTTAATAAGATGTGTGTGGCATCTGTAGTCCTGTTAGACAGGCCTTACAGTGCGAAACTCGGGACAAAATTTAACCGAAAAAATGGTTCTAAACTTGAAGCATGTAATACTCAGGGCAGACGAAACTTGGGGTTCCACTGTATAGTCTTCTAGAAATCCCTAAGAGTTATATAATCCTGATAGTAATCCCTAACAGTTATATAGTCCTTATGAGTGATAAGAGATAAGATTTCATTCAGATTTTTAACCCTGGAGGGTTAGCCACCAAGGATAACCCAAGAAAGTCAGTGTGTCATCGAGGACTGTCTAACTTATTTCCGTTGGGGTCCTCAATCTTGTCCCCCAGGATCACCACCACGCCAGTCGGCTAACACCCAGGTACCTATTTTCTGCTAGGTGAACAGGACAACAGGTGTAAGGAAGCGCTTTGCCCTTGTAGTAGTCCGTCAGTTATATAGTACAGGTCAGCCATCACTAATCCGGCATCATTGGGACCTGTAGTGTGCTGGATTACAGAGTGATTAGGTTAGAAACATTTAAACCCCTTTAAATGGTAAAGTATATATTTTCACTCATGTAGCCCCCCCAAACGTAATATACCTTTTTTTTTTTCCCTGCCCCAAAATTTTGGGCATGATTGGCCTAGATCCTGATCATCATAAAAATTGGTCTTGACCTCGTGTTCCCTGATTTTCCCTGGAGAGAGTTCCGGGGGTAAACCCCCCCCCCGCTGCCCGGTCTGGGCCCAAAGGCCCCTCCGGGGATAGAGCCTAATCAACCAGGTGTTGCTGCTGGCTGCACGCAAACCCAAATACGAGCCCAGCCCGGTGGTCGGGAACCGGTTTTGGGTCTTGTCCATCCCGCTTAAGACTCCAGGAGTCTGTTGGTAATCCCCCTATGTATCGGGGAGGGTTTGAACAGCCCCTGGGCCCCCTGACATTTATTGTATGGCTTTAACGTGCTATTTGACCCCCCTGCTTTTCATTGGGGGATTTGCATCGTCTCCCAAGTCTTTTGTTTTTCTAGTGAGTATTTTCGTGGCAAGTTTGGTACTACCCCCTCTAGGTTTTTTCCAGGTGTAATAATCATGTAATCCCCCCTGCATTCCAGGGAATACGGGTTTAGGAACCTCAAGCGTTTCCAAAATTGAGGTTTTTTTTTATCTCCGTTATGCGCGCTGTAAAAGGTTCTCTGTACATTTTCTAGGTCAGAATTTCACTGCCTTGAAAAGGGGCTGTTAGTGTCAGAAATATTCCAGCCTAGATAGAAAAAGGACCTGAAGAGTGTCATCATGGGTTGGCCTCCCCATTTTGAAAGGGTTTTCATTATCCACCCGTCATTTTTCTGCAGATGCGATTGATACATGTTTTGGTCCTTGAAGGGGAATCCTCCGACATGATCACTCCCAGGTCTTGACGTTGGGTTTGCTCTATTTTTTGGGCCCAAATTTGTGACAGTATTAAAAAAATCTGGGACCACTTTGTCCCCGTGGGAGCGCCAGTTAAATTTTACGCCAGCTAGAACAAACGTGGGGGGCAAAAACCCCCCGGGTTCACTGATGAATGTCATATTAACACTCCTTTTAACAGGAAAGTGATGTTAACCCCAGTTTAGGGTCTGTGATCTCTGTCTATCTGGTCTGTCTACGTACTGTCTCTGGGTTTGTTTTTTGTCTCTGTCTATCTCTTTCAATCTGTCTATCTCGTCTCCGTACACATAAATACGTAACATAGTATAAATTACCCAGGTAACCCAAAAACCAGACAAAGTCAACTCTGCTTGAAGATGTGGTAAAAGTGATGACAGTCTTGGGTTCTCTCTGAACAGAGAGCTAGACGGATAGACAGATAGAAGGGAAACTTACAGAAGACAAATAAACAAAAGAAAGTTAGGTACGCAAAAACAAAGCTAGGGGGATGGCAATAATCTTTTCTTATCAGCTGCCCCCCCCCACCCCGTTTACGCTCATCAAACATCAGCTCTTATCAGATTTTATCTCCCCTTTCTTTTCACGTCAGGGGAAATTTTTTTTATATTATTTTTTTTTTTCTCCCCCACCCCGGGCCGGGTTCCCCCCAAAGGGAGGGTGGCCCAAAAAAAAAAAACTTTCACCATCATTCACTCCATCACTGTCTTTCCAGAAAGGGGGCTTTACACACATACTTTAA
>NW_026468308.1:0-13870 GCF_026875155.1 Cherax quadricarinatus | reverse complement strand
ATTCTCCAATACCCAAAACATTCTTAATCATGTACTAGCCTCGTGTCAGGACCTGGGGTTGATAATCTCTACTGATAAAACAAAGATACTCAATAGGCGTCCTCCTCGACAGAGAGGCACAGTTCGTCAGATTCAGTTGCATGATGGGTCTCTTCTAGAATATGTAAGCAGATACAGGTATCTAGGCTTTGAGGTTCCACTACTTGGACCTGTTGTAACAAGACTTTGTCGCCAATACAAAGAAAGACTAAGAGCACTTAGAGTTGTGGCTGGGTTTCACCCCAGGTATGGTGCTAATGTTAAAATTGTGAAAATGATGTATCTTGCTTATATTAGATCATTGGTTGATTATGCTGCGCCATTACTTGCTCTTGTGTCTGACTGGAAGCTTGGAGGGCTGGAAAAACTGCAGAACGAAGCAATGAGGATCATTTTAGGATGCCCTCGTACTGCCAAAATTTTAAATATGCAAAAAGAACTTGATATTCCAAGCATCAGAGATCGTGTTATTGAAAGAAATATCCTAATTGGGGTTAATATGCTCAGGCAAGCTCATTCAAACCCCTGCACAGAAGCCCTCCAAACTTTCCTCAGCACTGGTGAACACTCCTCCAGATGGATCGAAAAAACTGGAACCGACCTCCGCATGAATCAGATACATGATCTATGTCAAGTAAGGCAACAGCGGCACTTCTCCACTCCATGGAATATTACCCCATTCCAAACTACCATTCCTCCATTTCCCCCCAAACTACTTCTTAAATCACAACCAAAACTTCGCCTTGAAGCCAAACATGAGGCCTTAATTAAGCTGTATTGATAACTTAGTCACACAGCACACACTCTCGCAAATTATTTACGCTGATGGTTCTGTTCACCAATCCACTGGTGCAGCTGGTAGTGCTGCTGTTGCCGTACAGAGTGATGGCTCTCTTAAAGAAATTGGAGCACGTGTCAATAATTGGGCCTCTACCCTTCAGACAGAACTGTTTGTCATACTCCTTGCACTGAAATGCATCTATGTATCAAAGATTTACAGTTTAATTGTAACTGATTCTCTG
Organism: Cherax quadricarinatus; assembly: GCF_026875155.1. Taxonomy (NCBI): domain Eukaryota; kingdom Metazoa; phylum Arthropoda; class Malacostraca; order Decapoda; family Parastacidae; genus Cherax; species Cherax quadricarinatus. The sequence goes on along the minus strand of NW_026468308.1, from coordinate 12,809 downwards.
TCATCCATAAATGCTCTCAACTCATTAAGCATAAATTGTGGCATGCTTGTGTCAGAAGCCAGACACAGGTTATGGTAGGATTGTGGACAGTGGAGTCAGAGTGCACATGCTGTGGATTCCATCTCACATTGGTCTTCAGATGCATGATAGAACTGATAAATTGGCTAAGCTGTATGCTTTCAAAGAGGGAGTAGATTACAATCTTGGCTTGTCAGGTAGTAGTCTGAGAACAATAATACGAAAAGAACTTCAACTGAATTTTATGGACTTAAGGCTCAGGGAGATTGACACCAGTGAGTCCATCTATCATCATTCTATCATGCAGGAGGAGCCACATGTCTATGGTGCATCCAACAAAATAAGCAGACTCTTGGATGTCACTACTGCCCGGCTCCGGCTGGGTTACAAGTATCTTTGGCAGGTTAAGGAGGAATTAGTACTTACTCAGCGCGAACGAAAAATTTTGTCGAAAAATTCACAAACTGAGTTAATCTTATAGAAAAATAGCTTAACTCTCTGGCAACACAATGGTACCAGAATCATTGTTCTACGACATTCCTACAAGGAATTATGGTCATTTAAAAACACCTAGGGTTACGTCACCACCCGCGGCAGGTGTGCTCACCTGTCGTCAATTTTTTTTTTCCGTTTTTTTTTTTCGTGTATTTATTGTATTATTCTTTCTAAGATAATAATTGACGATTTGGCATCATAATACATTGGGCGGGATTTATACGTAGAGTTCCAACCAACCAGGAACCTCCCGACACCATTTTGCTGACGTCATGGAAAATTCCAGTCTCGGGGTGGCCGGGGAATATGGCTCAATATAACGCTATTATAGCTTCTACGGCTTATTTATCTATCACAATTGATCTAATATGACATAATAAACAATATAAATAACAAAGAAATATGGTAAATACTCCAGAATGAATAATATATGGCATATTCCCAGAGCGCTCCATCGGAATAATAGATTCCCATTCTCAGAGAGGGGCTTCCATTCTCTTTCTTTCACCTCCAGGGTCCTTATATTAAAGAAAACGAACATGGGTAACTATGATATACACTCGTAATGCAGTATAAGACTGAGAAAAATGTTATTTTCTCGAAAAAAAAAAAAAATAGGTGGTCCGGCTGTTTCGCGGATTATCTCGGAAGTAAGTTATTCACATATATGAGCAAGTAAATTCGTTAATAATAGCAGGAATGTAATGAAATTCACAGAGAACATAAAGGAAAGATTGTTTTACAAGCTAACGGTTTGTTTTTTGAGATATCATAATTTGTTTTCACATTCGTCTCTCAACCCTTGAGTGGAGAGGACGTGTGCTGCTGCTGCCCCCTGGAGTTGTCTGGTGGCAGTATTATTTTCACCAACATGGCGCAGGCTCGCCGGCGCAGGGTAAATACAGTCTGCATTGTATTAACCAGTGGAGCTGTAACGGGGCCATCAATGGAGTTGCTTTTGCCTGCAATCATCAGAGATACCTACGGAATAGCCAAAGAGGAGATTTGTGGACTTGCATTGAACGGAACGAAGAGGATTTTTGTAAAATTTAGTTCGGCGACTGTGTATGAGGCAGTTGTGAATAAGTTTCAAGAGGTGGCCATACCAGTTAACCATGCTGTGACGGTGCGGCTGCATGATGTGTCCAGCTATTACACATGGGTTAAGATCAGGAATGTGCCGTTCGAGGCGGATGCATCTGACATCCGGTTCATTATGTGTAAATACGGCACAATACATACGATCACTGCAGGAAGGTGGTCAGTTGGCCAGTATATGGGGATACCTGAGGGTGCATTCTCTGTCAAGATGACGCTCAGACATCCAATTCCATCGTACGTGGTGATGGAAGATTTCAGGACTCAGGTTTTTTGTAACATACGCTGGGCAGCGAAGCAACTTGCCGTTTGTGGGGGTCGTTATGATCACCTGGCTGCGCAATGTGAAAGAAGACGTGGTGATGGGACCGGGACAAGGGTTTTTTTAACCCCCCCCGGGGACGAAGACAAACCTTTCCGTTTGTGCGGGGGTTGGACAGGGGGAAGGGTTAAAAGGAAAGGTTGAAGGGCCGAAAAAAAGGGAAGATGGGGGGGCCCCGGGGGGACGAAAACCCCCCCCCCCCCCCCCCAAACCCCCCCCCCCCCCAAAAAAAAAAAATTTCTTTTTCAACCTTCCCGGGAAACGTTGTAAAAGTGTTGATGAGGTCATCGCGGAAGCAATGGTGGGGGGGGGAAAGGCGGAAACTACGATAGTTTTGGGATTTTGAAAAACATTTTGGATAAGGGAGAGCCCCTTGTCCGGATGTTGGTAAAAGACCTGGATCATGGGTCTGAAAGTTGAGGGGGGGTTTTGGTTTGACGAAAAACCCCAGATAAAGGGTGTGTCGTAGGATTCACAGTTGGTGAGAACTGGGGGGGGTGGGGGTTTTCATCATGGCATGAGCTGGATGCCCTTGGGTTGCATTTCGGGGGTTACGACGGGGAAAGGCGCGCAGCAGTGCTTTCGGATTCGACGGTGTTTACCCCCCCCCCGCCCCAAAGACCTGGGAAAAACATGGGCGGAAGCCAGGCGGGAGGTTCAAGTGGCCCCCGGGGGGCAGGGGTTGGGAAAGGGGTGGGACAAAAAAGGGGGGGGGGGGAAAAAAAAGGGGTTTGCATAAAACGACAGGTGAAAAGGGTGGGTTTAGTGTCAAGGGGGAAAAACCCCCTTTGTCGGTTTTAAGTGCCTGACATTGAACATCAATGGCTTGAGGTTCAGGGGAAAGGTGAGGGGTTTTAAAGGGGAATATTTGGTGCGTATGACGTTGCGTTTGTTTCTTGCGGGAAACACAATTATGGGACCGGGGTTATGATTTTGAAGGGGGGTGGGTATAATGTTTTTATGTTGGCATGCAGTCAGTTTGAAAGGGGGGTTTTGGGCCCTTTTTTGGTGAAAAGAAACTGCCCGTTGGTTTTTTGGGCATAGGGGGGGGGAAGGGGGGGAGGGTTAAATTCCCCGTGGAGGGGTTATGGGGGTCAGGTACAGTTAAAGTTGGTGTTTTGTGTTTTGGCCCCAGCAGAGGGAGATGTGGGGAAAAAAAGAATAAATTCGACGGGCGTTCGGGGTATTTATTTGCTTGGATTCCCGGGGGTTTGCTGTGTTTAGGGGGGGTAAACTGGGAATTTTGTGTTTTAAGGAAAAATGGATTTTTGAACCGAGGGGGGGGCCAGGGATTGTTTTGAGGATTTTTCGGGAAAAATTTTTAAATTCCGGGATAGGATTGACAGATGTTGAGGGGGGTGGGGGTTTGGTGGACCCAACATTTTAAGCGGGGGGTAGGGTTTTTTTTTAGGCTGGGGCTCGATAGTTTAAAACGTTCCAGGACGTTGAAATCATAGTGTAAAGGGTAATGGACTTTGTTTTTTTCTAAATACAGGGGTGTTTTGGGGGGGTTTGGGTTGGGAGGGGGTTGCCGAGAAGGGGTAAGGGGTTTTGGAAGTTGAATTTTAAAGTTGTTGCAGAAAGGAAGAGTATCAAATTTTTTTGGGTTCAATTTTTGGGAGGATTTTGGGTGGCGGAGGCCCCCGGGGTTTTGTTGGTGGGACTCTGTGGCAAAAATCTCGTAAAAGGAAATTTTTTATATTGTAGTGGGGGGGAAATTTAACGGGTTTTAAAGTATGGGAAACCAATCTTATCTTGAGGGACAGTTGAGAGTTGCTACGGGGGGGGGGGGGTGGGAGTGCTAGTCTTTCGGTGGATGATATTGAGGGATTAAAGGACGACCCAGGGATTTGAAAAATGAAAGATTTGTTTGGCGCGCGATTTTTGGGGTGGGCTGGAAGAGGTTTTTTTGGGGGTGACGGGCCCTTTGGGAAATGGTGTTGGGGAAACAGGTAAGAAAAAGAGTGGGGACGGAGTGATGGGTTTTAACTTTTTCCATGTGGGGAAGGGGGGAGGGTTGGAGGGGAAGGGTATTAGTAACGACAGAGGGTATGAGTGGTTATCTAGAGAAATTGGTTTAGGTAAATTTTGCACAAAACGGGGTATTCGAGTGGGGTTTTTAAAGGAAAATGGGGGGTTTGTGCAATGTGAGATTGATGGTATGGTTTGGGTTTACATTAGGGGTTTCCGATCAGGGAAAAAGTAAAAGGAATTTCGCAAGCTTTGTCTGGTGCAAGTTTAGGTAAGGGCCGGTGTAGTGGGTTGCCTTTTGATTTTTCCCGTTGGGGAATTGGGGAAAAGTATTGAGGGTTTTTTTAGTTAGGTTATTCAATGAAATTTAAAGGATGAGGGGGGAAATGGGGGAGAGAAAAGGGACTGCTGTGGGGATTAGTTTCAAAAGGGTGGGACGGGATACAGTAGAGGACCCCCGGGACCCAATATCGTTTTATGGTGGCGTTTTATAAGTTTTTTGCAGGGTTTTATTAGGGAATAGAATAAAAAAGGTGATAGGAAACGAAATTTGCCCAGAGGACAATAGGGGGGGTCCCGGGTAGGACAATGATGAGGGCATGGGGGGTTCTTAAAATTTTTTAAATTAGAAAAGGGGGGGGGGAATTTGGGGGGGGGGGGGTGTGTTGGCATTGGATTGGCGAGTGTTTAAACAAAGGGTGTGGAGGGGGGAATCCCGTTATGGGGTTCATGCGTTGGCAGGGATTCGGGGAAGGAAAAAATTTTATCTTTGGGGGGAAAAAAATTGTATCAGGGGGATTTTATGAGGTACAGGTTAATGGGAAAGGGTAGGTGTTAAATTCAGTGGGAAGGGGTTTGGGGGACAGGGTTGCCCTTTTATCGCAAAATATTGTTTGCGGCCTTCCAGGATCCCTTTTTTTAGGGGGAGTTGGTGGGTTTTTGCAATTGGGGGGGGGTTGTAATGAAAAGAGAGGGTTGGCCGGGGATTGTGGGTTATGTAGATGATAAACGGGATTGGTGAAGGGTTAGACGGTTTAACAAGGTTTGGAAAAGGGGGTAGATGTGTTTTTGGGAGGCTACTGGGGATGGAAATTAATGTGGCAAAGTCTTAAATAATGGCCTAGGCAAAACCCTAAAAAGAGATGGGACTGTAGGGGGCGGGTGGAGTTGGTGGATCAGCTATTGATTTGTGGGTTTGTGTACGCTAAGAATGATAGGGTCACACAAGAGGTAAATTCGATGCGCCCCCGTGGAAAGGGGGATTTAAAAGATTGGGTGGTTGAGGACGGCCCCAGTAACGTTGCATCAGAGGGTCATTGTGACGAAACGTGTGTTGTATTGTAAGATATGGGCCCCGTTGGGGGGGGAGTATACCCCCTTTAGGCGGCGAGAGGTTTCAAAAGGTTTTCAGATGGGGGGTTTTTCCCATTTATATGGGGGTCGGGTTGTGACTGGCTAAATTTTTGGGGGTTTTGGGGACGCTTCCCCTTTGCCAGGGGGGCTGGGGGTTATTTTCATTTAGGAAAAGGTTTTGTGGGGTGCGTAAACTTTAAAAAGCCGGGGATTTTTGGGGGGGTGGGGGTGAGGAAAAGGGGGCTAGGGAAAAATGGTAATTGGGGGTATGCAACGAAAGGTGGGGGGGTAAGGATTTAATGATTGGTTTAGGGGCCCTGTTTTGGGGGGTTTTTGACGGTTTTGGGGGTCCGAAAACGCCCTTAAATTTAGGATTCTTTAGAGGGTGGGGGGTGGGTTGGGGGGCGGCAGGTTTTAGGGGGCATACCCCCTGTTTTCGTGGGGGAAAATCTGGAAATGTTTACGGCAAATTTCGTATTTTTAAACCCGGTTTTAAGGGGGGTAAAGTTTAGGTTTCTACATGGGAAACTTGCCGTTTGGGGTTGTGTTATTTAATGGGATAAGGGGAGGGTGGGGGGTGCAAAGCGTTTGGATTTTTCCCAGACTATTTTCAAGCGGTGTATTTTTTTAATTGTTTTGAAGCTTTTGAGGGGGTTTGGGTTGGTAAAAGGGGAGTTAGGTTAGTTGGGGGGGGGAAGGGTTACAGGTTTTTAAGGGTTTTAAATTTGGGTATAGGTGGGATGGTCAGATGGTGGTTTAAAAAAGGTTGGTATGTGGGTTTTCTGAAATTTTTTTTAAAACCGTCTTGGGCTATGAGGGGAAAGGGGGGGTGAAGGGAAAGGGGGGGGTGAGGGAGGTGGGTGTGAGGGAGGTGGGTGTGAGGGAGGTGGGTGTGAGGGAGGTGGGTTGGGGGGGAGGGGGGTGGGGAGGGAGGTGGGTGTGGGGGGGGTGGGGTGAGGGAGGTGGGTTTTGGGGAGGTGGGTGTGAGGGAGGTGGGGTTTTGAGGGGGGTGGGTTGTGGGGAGGGGGGTGTGAGGGGGTGGGTGTGAGGGGGTGGGGGGGGGGAGGGGGTGTGGATGAAAGAATAAAAAATGTTAGCGGCCCCCATTTATAGAACTAAGGGGTGCATAGGGGATGTTTATGGGGGAAGGTGGGAGGAAAAGTGTTTATGAGGGATACCGGAGTTTTAAGTTAAAGGATTTAAAGGGATTTTTAAAAAGTAAATGGGTTTGCGAAAGGGGGTAGTTTCTTGGCGGGATGTTTTGGTGGCCCTTTTAAAGGGTTTTTTGACTGGATTTTTTTTTACTGAACATTTATGCTTATTCCCGGTTGTGGTGTGGTTGGGTGGTTTTTTTTTACACATTGTTCCCCCTTTTTGTTGTTGGGAAAATATTGGATGGTATATGTTCGTAATGAAATTTGGGGCATACCTCATTGTGTGTATACAAGGTGAAAGAAAAAAATTTGAATTTTTAAAGTTTTTTTGTGTGTCCCCCCCCCCCCCCCCCCCCCCCCAAAGAATGTTGTTATTGTGAGAAATTTCCTTTAAAGAAAAGTTTTGAAAGCACATACTAAATGGGTTTTCTAAGGTATGCCATATGGGCTGTTTCGAATATGCTGTGATACAAAGTCCGGGGGTTTTTTTCTTGTAGGATGGGAAATTTTGTAAGACACAATTTTTGTTACAGAAGGTTCGAAAATTTACATGCTGTCATGAGTAAGTGGGTTTAAAGTTTTTGTTTTTTGCGAGATTGTATTTGGTACATAAGGCCTAACATACCAAAAAGTTTCAGCGGGGCCCGGGTTAAATTTTTATAGTACATGTGTTTTGACATGGGTTTTTGGGAGGGGGGAGTGTTAAATATTTTAAGTACACGCTGTTGTTTTCCCTTTGCTATTTTTTTGGGTTAAAGTCACATATAAGAGTATATGTAAGGTAATATAAAAATGTATATTGATTTTGTGTAAATACGCAATTTCAGATGACTTTGTTGGATCAGGTGTGCATATGAGTTCAAGTAGCGGTGTATATTATGTATTAATACTGGTATAGGGTATATAGTGTATGAAGAAGTCTTGGGTGGATTGCACCCGTGTTGAGATATAGAGTATATTATCCTTGTATGCTAGGCAAAGTTTTCATAATTGTTACTTAGAGTAAGTAGTATCCTGCGCTCTTATAGTATGTCAATGTTTTGTAGGTATTTGATGAGGGGGGGGGGGTACCTTTTACTTCCAGAGCACATATGTACGACTTTATAAATGTACCTTTGGTGGGGGGTGGATGTATAGGTTTTAATGGTATGTGGTGAGGTTTTTACCTTTAAGAATTGTTTTGTATATAAAACTTGGCATAAGATGTTTAAGTGTGCTGAAGTAGATTCTCCGGAAATGTTGTTGGTACACCTGTGCGAAGTTTCTTTTTCTTTTTTGATGGTGTATACGTATGTTGTACTTTAATTTTGTTGTTATATGTTGATTGGTTTCGTAACATGTTTGCTTACACGTATAATGTATACTGTATTTTAAATACAAAAAAAAAAAAAAAAAAAAAAAATGTATAGAGGATGAGGGACAGTTTGTGTCAGCACGAAGTTAAATGTTTATGTGTATTTTGACAATGTAATTTATAATTCTGGGTAAGAACTGATACTATGTTCTTTTATTTATTTAATGTATTGTATTGTTTTAAATAAAATATAAAAAAAAAAAATTTGTTTTTGATTTATGTGAGGGCAAAAGTCAGATATTTGGCTGAAAGTCAAAACCATACAAAATCTTATTTTTTTTAAGAATGAAGAAAGGATAAATTACAGAACGGCTAACCATTAGAAATACAGTTTAGCATTGTTTTATGCGTAGATAATGCCAAAACAACTTCTCCAAGTCCCATGTCGAAGTTACTGTTCAGTATGTATGATTATTAGTAAATAATTTTTTTCTCAGTTGTTTTTTGAGCTATCTTATTGAAACTTGGTCACATTACTATTGAAAGTTGCTTCTTTACGTACAAAAAAAAAATGAAAGAAATCGAACGAAAAATAAAAAAGTTCATGTGTGAACATAAGGTTCCCCTTTTTAAATCACCGCCACCAGATGTAGACCAAACGAAATGTAAACTTTGCCAGATGGATTATTGTCACACTCTGCGTCATTATGTACTGGAGTGTGATAAAATTAATGAATTTAGAAACAACTCACTCAGAAGTGTTCAAGAAATGGCTAAGTATTTTATCCACAGTGGTATATTACAGACCATTCTGGAGAAATACCCTGACTTTGCTAGCTGTAAATAAAGCATTACCACATGTGTGCATGTGTGTGTGTGTGTGTGTGTGTGTGTGTGTGTGTGTGTGTGTGTGTGCATTCACCTAGTTGAGATTGCAGGGGTCGAGTCCAAGCTCCTGTGTGTTTACCTGGAGTTTACCTGGAGAGAGCTCCGGGGGTCAACGCCCCCGCGGTCCGGTCTGTGACCAGGCCTCCTGGTGGATCGGAGCCTGATCAACCAGGCTGTTGCTGCTGGCTGCACGCAAACCAACGTACGAGCCACAGCCCGGCTGATCAGGAACTGACTTTAGGTGCTTGTCCAGTGCTTGTGTGTGTGTGTGTGTGTTTGTGTGTGTGTTTGTGTGTGCGTGTGTATGTGTATAAGTGTGTGTGTGTGTATGAGTGGGTGTGTGTGTGTACTCACCTATTTGTACTCACCTATTTGTGGTTGCAGGGGTCGAGTCTTAGCTCCTGGCCCCGCCTCTTCACCGGTTGCTCTTCACCGGTATGAGTGTGTGTGCGGTGTGTGTATGAGTTTGTGTATGTGGTTTGTGTGTGTTTTGTGTGTGTGTGTGTGTGTGTGTGTATGTGTGTGTGTGTGTGTGTGTGTGTGTGTGTGTGTGTGTGTGTGTGTGTGTGTGTTAGTGTGTGTGTGTTGTGTGTGTGTGTGTGTGTGTGTGTGTGTGTGTGTGTGTGTGTGTGTGTGTGTGTGTATGTGACTCAACAATCAATATTTGCACCAATAACTCACTACAGTTGTGACCGGGTGTGGAAGTGTGAATTGCTCATTACACTATAATTTGTTCATGATTGGAGCCGTGTATAAACGTAATTAACCATTCTTACAGTATTCATTACCTTTGTAACTTGTGAGTTCATTACCTTGTACCTAGTTCAGCCATCACAACTTTGGGGCCCAGTCCCTGGATCCATTACGTACCTCTGTAATCTGTAAATACCTTTGTAACTTGTCATGATTGTGACTAGACCTACCCGGAGTTCATTACCTTTGTAATTTGTGAGTTCATTACCTTTGTAAATTGTGAATTCATTACCTCTGTAACTTGCTCAGCTATCAAAACTTTGGAGTCCAGTCCCTGGACCAATTATGTACCTCTGTAATCTTTTGACTACCGCCCACAGGATGGGTATGGGGTGCATAATAAACATATTAAACTAAAAATTAGTGAGGAAATTATAGATCCATCGACCGACTTTTCCTGTTATTCCTTTAGCACGCATTTTGTGCGCTATTACGCCATGGTCACACTTGTCGAAGGCTTTTGCAAAGTCTGTATATATTACATCTGCATTCTTTTTGTCTTCTAGTGCATTTAGGACCTTGTTGTAGTGATCCAATAGTTGAGACAGACAGGAGCGACCTGTTCTAAACCCATGTTGCCCTGGGTTGTGTAACTGATGGGTTTCTAGATGGGTGGTGATCTTGCCTCTTAGGACCCTTTCAAAGATTTTTATGATATGGGATGTAGTGCTATTGGTCTGTAGTTCTTTGCTGTTGCTTTACTGCCCCCTTTGTGGAGTGGGGCTATGTCTGTTGTTTTTAGTGACAGCTTACACAGTGTCCCGTGACAGTTTACACAGTGTCCCGTGACAGCTTATGCAGTGTCCCGTGATAGCTTACAGTGTCCAGTGACAGCTTACACAGTGTCCCGTGACAGCTTACACAGTGTCCAGTGACAGCTTACACAGTGTTCAGTGACAGCTTACACAGTGTCCTGTGACAGCTTACACAGTGTCCCGTGACAGCTTACACAGTGTCCCGTGACAGCTTACACAGTGTCCCGTGACAGCTTACACAGGTCCCGTGACAGCTTACACATGTCCCCTGACAGCTTACACAATTTCCCGTGACAGCTTACACAGTGTTCAGTGACAGCTTACACAGTGTCCCACGACAGCTTACACAGTGTCCAGTGACAGCTTACACAGTGTCCCGTGACAGCTTACACAGTGCCCAGTGACGGCTTACACAGTGTCCCGCGACAGCTTACACAGTGTCCAGTGACAGCTCACACAGTGTCCAGTGACAGCTTACACAGTGTCCAGTGACAGCTTATGCAGTGTCCAGTGACAACTTACACAGTGTCCAGTGACAGCTTACATAGTGTCCCGTGACAGCTTACACAGTGTCCTGTGACAGCTTACACAGTGTCCAGTGACAGCTTACACAGTGTTCAGTGACAGCTTACACAGTGTCCAGTGACAGCTTACACAGTGTCAGTGACAGCTTACACAGTGTCCAGTGACAGCTTACACAGTGTCCAGTGACAGCTTACACAGTGTGCCATGACACCTTACACAGTGTCCAGTAACAGCTTACACAGTGTTCAGTGACAGCTTACACAGTGTCCTGTGACAGCCTACACAGTGTCCTGTGACAGCTTACACAGTGTCCAGTGACAGCTTACACAGTGTCCAGTGACAGCTTACTCAGTGTCCCGTGACAGCTTATGTCATGTGGGTTCGATAACGTGGATGGGTAAAAACACTCACGTAGGCTGGTTAGTACATATAATTATAACAGAAAGTATGGGAAGTACCATCAGCCACCCTGCATCTCTCTGCTCCCTATCTCAGACTGACCCACTAGTGCCTAGCGGGTGAATGGTATTCAAAAACATGCTATGGTCAGCAGCAACGTGAATAACAGTCAGTGATTCACACAGACGGTTGGTAGTAAGTCATCTACTGGTAACTGGTTACCGGTAACTGGTACTACTGAGAGCTCGGCGACGCTAACGTATCTTGTCCCCTCATACAGCTAATACAAACTAGAGATGGCAGGTGTACGGCTTGGGCTGATTCTATACAATGTTGAAGTACACAACAATTTAACATTATAACATAAGAAGAATATTGGAATGGAAGCTTACGTAATTGACTATAATGAAACTTGCTGTAATGAAACTGCAATGCACAACTCATCGAATGAGACTCAACATTGGGATTACACAATAGAAGTGATATAAAATTTTTTATCGATCGATCTGTATTCATGTAATCAACGGATTCTGAGGAAGAAATATTTACAAAGAAAGAAGTGTTTAACAGAAAGGAAGATTCGGTGCACTCAAATCTAGACTGTTAACTCTCAGAATTTGGAGAGAACGTGAACACAGAAAAAAAATTCTTGAATACTGATAAGTTGATACTGTAATTATTCATCTATACAGGTTATTTACATTTAACCCCAACTCTGCTAGGGTGAGATTGACATATGCAGGATGGGTGTCATCTCTGGGAGGATCAAACTCTGTTGCACTGGTTAACTTGTGCTGTATCTGAGGCAAATCTGAATTGGTAGTTACAAATGGTACTTGAGGATTTCTCAATACCTGTCGTGTACGTAGGGAATAACGACATTCAGGTTGATCGTCTGACTGAGTATCAGAGGTAGAGAGTACAGGATCAGGAGGATTGTCAGAGTCTGTCACATTAGTCCGGGTTGGAACATGATTATCATCACATACTAACTTCATATGATCTAAATGCGATTCTTTATACTGACCAGTACTAATTTCTCTAACCTTATATTTATTGCCATTGATATGTTCAACTACTCGATAAGGACCAACAAACTTTTGATCAAGCTTTAGCATTGCAGACGTTTTGTTAAAGTTAGTTAGTTAGTCCCAAAAGAACTGTAGCGTGACAGTGTCAGCGTGCCTCGTTGTGCTCCCGGTTTTCTGGTGTTTTCACAGTCGCTCTTACGTGCTAGAACTTTAATTTGTGTCATCAATCCTATACGATACATCCCTCTAGCGCCTGGAACCAATCTTGGGCGGAAAACAATATATACTGAGTCAAAAAAGGAGAATTAGTGTGCACTACCTAGCAGAGTTTACTGCCAGAGGGGAATCATAGGCCTGTGTCCCGTGTGAAAAAAATAATAATAATTGAACTTTGTGTCAGAGGAAAGAAAGTCTCCCTGAAAGCATTGAGTATACATAGTGTATAGTGTATACTACAGTGGCTCCCTAGTATATTGATGATTGTGGAAAATTTTTAATTTTCCAAAACTATGGCGCCTAATAGGTGTTTTATGTGCCGATATGAGTCAAAAATGTATTTGAAAATAGAGTAGAACCAAGAGTTCCCTTGGCGCATGCGCGGATGTGCGGGGGGAGTGGCGGGTTTGTTTTGAAGGTGGAGAGGAAGCGGGGAAAGCATGGAACCACGAAATTGGCATTCACGGCGGCCTAAGGATTAATATAGGCCTCATTTCGTAATAGGAAGTGTCCGTAACTGTTCCTGGGGATAAAGTG
>NW_026468307.1:0-12751 GCF_026875155.1 Cherax quadricarinatus | reverse complement strand
TTTTTGATTATTTAACAATTGCGAATGTTAAACTAGGTAGTTATATAAGCTAAAATAAAGGAGAAAATATATAAGGACTAAAATTAAGTAAGGTAAACAAAGTTAAATGGACGGGTTTGGCCCACAAATGAAATAATATTGGTTTAGGAGTAAGATCTGATTTGTAATATTAAATAAATTGAGCAGTTTATTGCACAATAAAAGTAAAAAAAATGAGGTAGTTGGTACTAGCTAGCAAAAGATAGTTTTGGAAACTTGCAAAAAAGTAATTGGAAATATACACTAATTGCATACACAATAAAAAGTGACTAAAAAAACAAGTAGTGATAAACAAAATTAAATGGACAGGTAAGAATAATGAATATTATTAATTTGGAGTAAATTTGACTTGTAATTTAAAATTAATGAGCAATTAATAGCAGTAAGAAAGAAGTATAGAGTATTGGAGGTATTTCATTAGCTAGTGTGAAAAATAATAAAATAATAATGTACAATATAATAGTAAACGTACACTATATGCACCACACGTATATATGTATTAAGGGCACTTATCTAATCTGTTACAGAAATGTCAGCTTTTCAAAGGGAAGGGTAGAGAAATCGTGTTCATTTGGATAGTATATTGTTGTCCTGTTGATGTTTCCTTACTAGTTTTTTTCCCATCTCGCGTGAAACACTGATGTATTTTGTTTTCCTTTTTAAGTTTTCTCAGCCTGAACAGAAGGTTTTGACGTTTTTTTTGTTAGACACTCATTTATGTACACTCCATTTTAAATTGAAATTTTGCTGATTTAATTAGGTCCTTTCTTTTATCGTATGAATGAAGTCGGATCATTATACTGTGTTTACTTCCTGGTTTTCCTAGCAAACGTGTTTCTTTGATTTCATTGTTTTGCACGATGACTTTACGTGGTTCTGTATTATCCTGATAGCAGTTTCTTTGCACTGTGCTTGTGTTATGTCACTAGGAATGTGTGGACTGTTTATTATTACTGCATCAGACAACTTATCTTGTTCAGTTTTGTCGTCTTGGAAATCAAGGTATTCATTTAGTCGAGTGTGATGTTCTGATTACAGTCCTTGATTGCTTCTTTAAATCTTCGTATTTATTGTTGTTATTTGCTCAGTGTGACTGGCTATAGCTGCTTTTAGAGTATTTTCTGTGTCAACACTTCCCGATGTAATCTTCTCTTCAAGGTTTTGGATCTTATTCTCGAGGTTGGTTATCTTGGATTCTCGTCGCTCGGTGTTGCTTTGATATCTTTGATTTCATTTTCTAGAGCAACGATGTTGTCCTTGATATTGTCCCGGAATAACATACCTGAGTTATCATGGTGTGAATCCTTTGAAGGGAGTGGAGTTGGAGGGGAGTCAGCCATGTTTTGTTGTTGTTGTTGTTTTTCCTTGGGGCGGCGGTGAGGGGGGTTGATGATACACGGGCGTCCTGCTGGGTAGACAAGTTGAGTTCTAGGGTCCTTGTGTTATTCTTTTATTAACTGGTGTTGTTTCTTCTGCGATATCCTTTCATAGTATCACTGAAGTAGATACTGTGTTAGCAATGGAGGAGAAGGCTGTTTTCTAGGAGCTTGGGTTAAGTGATTGTCTGGCAGCGGAGGCAGTGTTGGGTTAGCAGGCTGTCTTCCTTAGATCTTCTAATTTTGTCAAGATTTGGGTTACATTCTTAGTATTCTTGGTCATGTTGTGGTCTACGTGGTTCATGTAGTTGAACTTTCACTTTAGGCCATCACAAGTTTTGTTGAGCGATGTTTTTTTGAGAAAGAAGAGCTGGCAGGATACCGTTGCTGCCGCTGCCGCTGCCGCTGCCGCTGATGAACATATTGTATTTACCTTATTCTCAATATTTTTACGTTAATTGTATTTAACGTATAAGGTGTCCTACTTTATAATTTACAAAGTGACAATATATGCATATTAGGGGTGTGTTTTGTTAATCATATAACAATGCAATTGGAATTAGTCGTTTATGGTTATCATAGGTGTAGGGGTTTTCATGTATGGGTGTGGAGGGATTTTTGTGTTATCTCAAGTTCATGTTTGTGTGGTTGTTAATGATTTATTCTGTGTAAGACCTGTTTTTGTCTTTATCATCTCTTGTATTGTATTGTTCTAAATAAAATAAAAAAAAAAAACTTTTTGTACCCTATACCCACTTCCTTCAATCAGTCACTTAATTATTTAGTAATTAATTCAATTATTTTTTCACTGATTGCATCCGGTTCAGGAAGGACCAGCAGGCAGATATGGAAAAATTTCTAGGGTGATTACTTGTACATACCTCAACATTACATGCATACGAGTAATCTCCTTGGGAGATAACAACTATATTGTTTACCGTAGTCACCCTGTGTAGACATGTGAGAAAACTTAACCACCTCTGGTCACTGCAGGTGGCCCCTCGACCCTCACTATCTTATCCATATCTATCCGAGACCAGTATAAATTGGGTAGCACCCTCAAGTACGGCGCTACTAATTAATTGTGGGACTGTATAGATTTTTATTAGTTTAACTGAATAAAGGGGGGGTGGGGTGGGGTGGGGTAGGTTTCACATGGATATATCCATCAAGGAAAACACTTGTACATAATCTCACCACTTACCAGATATTCTCTGGTGGTCACTTGATGTAGCTGGATCACTCATAACCTATCCAATTACAACATACCTAACTGGCCAGTATCAGTCTGCTATAACTAGAAGGGTTACTTAACTGTGAGTGATTGATAC
The DNA here is from genome assembly GCF_026875155.1 of Cherax quadricarinatus. Lineage (NCBI taxonomy): Eukaryota > Metazoa > Arthropoda > Malacostraca > Decapoda > Parastacidae > Cherax > Cherax quadricarinatus. Next base: position 10,005 of record NW_026468307.1, on the reverse strand, counting down.
TCCTTATTTCCTCCATTCACCATCTCATTTCGATGTCCTGCTACACCGACACGGTTCTTATTCCAGCAGAACGAGGTATCTGTTGGTTTGTCCCGGTTTAGAAGTCGTGACTCCATAAAGCCTTCAGTATCCTCGGGACAGGAACAACGAGGTAAACATGTGCACACACACTCTGGGAATGGCAGTTTATATCGCTTAAAACGATTCCTTAATTTAGTGTTATTATCACTGATTACATTACGATTTACAAGACGGTTTAATGTCTCATAATTATTATACACATTGGAGGCCACTCCATTAAGATTTGAGACCGATGAGTGATGATATTTTATATATATATATATATATATATATATATATATATATATATATTATATATATATATATTATATATATATATATATATATATAATATATGCAATAAGATCACAGTAAACAGGTGATTTCAAAATATGCAGAGTGGTTGTTTTGCATTTTATATATATATATATATATATATATATATATATATAATATATATATATATATATATATATATATATTATATATATTATATATATATAAATATAGGGAGGTACCACCTCTAGTACTGTAATAGGGCCCCTCATCCTCAGAGAAAAGAATAAACTTGCTTCAGGGAAAACCTCAAGGTTCTTCCTGAAGCTGTTTGAGAATTTTCTCCTACCACCCCCTATATTTTATATATATTTTATTTAAAGACAAAATACATTGACAAAACATTCACAAAAAATACGATAGAAAGTAAAACAACATAGGTGACTCAGCGCTACATCTCGAATACTTCGTCAGCTCCCCGGCGGTGGGCCGCGTGCCCCGAATGCTGCAGGCATTTCCTCTCTGGATTGCAACACTGAGTCTCTGAAAGAGGAAGCTGGTCGCCCTGTGGTCCTTGGTTTCTATGATGAGCTTTTTCACCCAGCTCTAAATTAGGAACTTTAGAGCACACTTGCCCATGCTCCAAGGGTCTCCGACCCTATTGGGATGAAGTTATAGCAAGGGGGAAGGTCTTCATATTTGCGGATCTTCTGGGTCTCCCTGTGGCTGGCAGCTCCACCCCCTTCCACTACGGAGTATGGCAAGTAGGTGTCTGCCAATGTGGCGGCACATGTGTAGTCCCAGGCAATCTGCTTTCCATCCTTCCAAGGTAGCATAGTGGCTCCATCAGGACGCTTTTGACTTCCGTCAGACCTCTGAACTTGGGGTTCCCGTTGAGCTGGGCAACGGCTGTGGCGAGGCTTCTCTTTATGATGTCATTGACCTCCTCATCCCTGGCATACTTCCCTTCTGCTGTGTGACACACGAGACCATAAAGTCCGAATTGATCAGCTGTCGCCCTGCCGCAAATACACCTATGTTCGGTGAGGATGGGGGGCGGCTAGGCGAAGAGCAACACCAACCCGAATGGCCTTTGGGGGCTAGTCGAGTGCCCCAAAGGGGGAATTGGGAACAGCTAACAGGAAATCTCCTGGTGTGGTGCCTTCACGCCCGGAGACGAGCTTTGTCCTTTCCTGAGGCATTGGAGGCATTGTGTTGGCGATTTTTTCCATGATCGGTTTGTCCAGTGGGGGCTGTTTGTGTTCTTTGGGAGGAGCTGGTTACTGGAGGAATCTGTAAGGGTGTCCACCGAATCGTGCTTCAGTAAACCTGGGGTCTTGAGCTCTTCCACGTCTCTCAAGCGTTCGGGAACAATTTCTTGACTAATGAAACTGGAAGCCAAACACAAAGACAGAAAAGCATATATATATATTTATATATATTATATATATATTTTATATATTATATATATATATATATATATATATATATATATAATATATATAATAAAATAAAATAAAAAGTTCAGGGTTAATATCCCCTAAAGGGAAAGGTTTCCTTGATGTTGGTGAGGGGCTTTTGATTTAGGGAATTGGATCTGTGCTCCAGTTACCCGAATTAAGCCTGAATGCCTTCCACATCCCCCCCAGGTGCTGTAAAACCCTCGGGGTTTAGCGCTTCCCCTTGATTATAATAATAATAATAATCAGGGTTAATATTAAAATTTATGGTTCTGTAAATGTAGGTTGTAAAAGTAGTAAGTTCTGAAGAGTGGGGGGGGGGGGGGGAGTGTTATCTAGTACTGGATTGTGTAATATTCCCCACCGCGTGGGTGTTCTAAGCACTTATCCCTGCGAGAATGTAATGTGTTCTTTTCCTCCCCGTGGGAAGTGGACCAAAAGGCCCTGTTTTTAAAAAGAATTAACCAGTATGAATCTGAACCCTCAGCCTGTGTGAACCTCCATCACTGTTGGAGGACCAACAGTGAAACGGTCATCAGTGCTCAAGAACAAGTCTACCTGGAGTTTACCTGGAGAGAGTTCCGGGGGTCAACGCCCCGCGGCCGGTCTGGTTCTATTCAAAATACAAATACATTTTGACCCAAATCAAACACATTAAACCCTTATTAGGCACTACAGTTTCGGAAATTAAATAATTTCCACAATAAGATAAGTTTTCCTGGGTTAAGATAAGTTATCCTGGGTTAAGATAAGTTTTCCTGGGGTAAGATAAGTTTGATCGACACCATGCCTAACCCCTCTAGGGTAGGGTTTGGTGCCTGAGCCGAAACCTTTAGCTCATAAGACTTGTCATTCCCCTTTTCTCCCTTGGGGCGGGGATGGCAGACCAGAAAAGGCCTAGCTTGTGGCTAGGCCTGGGGACAGTTGGTCCCAAAGATGAGGAGGTATTTTGCCCTCCCATGGGGACTTAGGTCTCAGGCACTCCTAAAGAGGGGGCCAAGGCCGGGCCACCACTTGGAAAAGGGCCCGGGCCGGGAGAATACCGGCGAATCTTTAATGATAATAATAAGATAAGTTTTCCTGGGTTAAGATAAGTTATCCTGGGTTAAGATAAGTTTTCCTGAGTTAAGATAAGTTATCCTGGGTTAAGATAAGTTTCCGGGTTAAGATAAGTTTTCCTGGGTTAAGATAAGTTTTCCTGGGTTAAGATAAGTTTTCCTGGGTTAAGATAAGTTTTCCTGGGTTAAGATAAGTTATCCTGGGTTAAGATAAGTTTTCTGAGTTAAGATAAGTTATCCTGGGTTAAGATAAGTTTTCTGGGTTAAGATAAGTTTTCCTGGGTTAAGATAAGTTTTTACTGGGTTAAGATAAGTTATCCTGGCTTAGATAAGTTATCCTGGTTTTAAGATAAGTATCCTGGCTTAAGATAAGTTATCCTGGGTTAAGTAAGTTATCTGGCTCACAGTCTTCAAATGTCATACAAAAAAATATTGTAAAAGTATAAGCGAAAGTTTGTCTATTATGACTCACCATAACTTTCTTAAGTTTATTGTTATTATTTGTTTGTTTGCATCGACACCATGCCTAACCCTTCTAGGGTAGGGTAGGTGCCTGAGCCCGAGCCTTTAGCTCATAAGACTGTCATTCCCATTAGTCCCCTTGGGGCGGGGATGGCAGACCAGAGAGGCCTAGCTTGTGGCTAGGCCTGGGGACAGTTGGTCCCAAAGATGAGGAGGTACTTGTGCCTCCTCCCATGGGAGACTTAGGGGGCTGTAGGGCAAATTTCCGCGCGCGCTCACCGAAAAATCGAAAAAATATGGAAATTGAGTTATATATACTGCAAAATAGCTCAACTCTTTGGCAACACAATGGTACCAGAATGAATGTTCTACGACGTTTCTACAAGAAATTATAGCCATTTATATCAGGTATGGTGACGGCGATGTTGGTACCGAGTCTGCTCACGGCCCATATATATTTTGGAAATTTTTCCTTGTTTTTTATCGCTTTTTCTTGCATTATACTTTCTAATATAATAACTGACTACTTGGCATCATAAAACTGAAGGCGGAGCTTATCCCTAGATTTAGCAACATTTTTTTTTTTTTATATTTTATTTAGAACAACACAATACAAGAGTTAGATAAAGACAAAAACAGGTCTTACACAGAATAAATCATTAACAACCACACAAACATGAACTTGAGATAACACAAATATCCCTCCTCACCCATACATGAAAACCCCTACACCTATGATAACAAATAACGACAAATTTCCCAATTGCATTGTTTTAGATTAACAAAAACACCCCTAATATGCTTTTTTGTCCGTGTAAATTATAAAGTATGACACCTTTTTTAAATAAAATTAACGTAATGTATTGAGAAAAAGGAAAAAAACAATATGTTCATCAACCCAGAATTTATTAAAAAACAAGAATCCAACCACTAAACCCCTTACAAGCACAAAAACATGCTATGAATACATACATAAACAATCCACTAAAAAATAACACTATATATAGTTACTCGTCACAAACCAGGAATACACTCATCCCCCAAGTTCATACACATTCCCCCGCTCATACCAGGGGGCGACCCCTTTTTTCCACCCCTGACGCCCTCAACATAACACATTGTACCACCCCTACCCTGCCCCCACCACCTAATTTACAAATTTAAAAAACCCTTTAAGAAAGGGTCTCTATATCCCTCAGAGAAATCCCGCTCCCCCTCCTCCCATAAAGTTCTCTATTGGGCACAACGTTTTATAAACGTAACACCAATACCCTCCTCTTCCCCCTCATTCCCCTTTTCCCCCTCTTCCCCACAAAAAGTGAAAAAATCTACCTTATTTCCCCAAGCCCTAAAATACTTTCATCCATACCCCCACATCAAGATAAATGCCCGCAAACAGAGAAGTATTGCCATTATCTTATGCAACCCCCTGCTAAACCAACCCCTGACGCCCCCCAACCCCTCAAAAAAATCCTCAGGGAATGCAGAATCCCCCCTGCCCATTTCCACTCCCCCCCCCCCCTCAACCCCCCGTCTAGCTTAAGACCTCCGTTTAAAAATCCCATGAAAAAAACCGTACTCACCTCACTCCACGGGGTTGTAACCTTAACCTCCCAAACCCCGTCTCCATATCATCCCCACAACAGGGGGAAAAACCCCCACCGGAGCAAAACCCCTTTCCCCCGACTCCTACCACCCTACTTTTTTTTACCTTCCCCAGATCCCAACCCTCCCCATGCCTCAAAATAGTTTACACCCCTAAACTCCGCCCCAGAAAAACAGGGTTTCAATTTTTTGTACCCTAAAAACCCCCCCACTCCACCCCCCCTCATCCCTCCCTTTTAATGAAGTACATTTACCTCCTCTTTAAGTTCATTAAACCCAACCCCCTGACGCACAGGAAAATTATACACCCTTCAAACCCCATCAAAACCTAAACCCCCAAAAAAATTTTAAAAACCCCTTTATTTTAAATTGCAATTGCCGTCCCGTTAAAAGGGGAAACGAGCCCTCCAAAACCTTGTATACAAAAAAAACGTTAATTAAAATGGCACGCTGCAAAAAGGGTCAAATGTAGGCCCCCAAATGCTCCCAAACCCCATCCTTTCTACCAACCTGCCCGAATTTTTAACACGTGCAACCTCAAGATATCGCATGATTGACCAAAAATTTTTAATGACATCCCCCCTTCTTTACGACACATACCCCACTCAAACCCTTCCCCCCAATTTCCCAAACCCCAAAAACCATGGACTTCTCCGAATTTACCCTCATCCCGTTGCACATGAAAAAGTGTCGCCACCCCATCTAAGGCTTTTATGGCCCCCTTAACAATACGTGGTATCATCCAAACCCTTAGAAACCCAAACGCCCCAGTACCCCCCCCCCCCTTTCACAAAAGCCCTATGACGCCCCATTCTATAAAAGGGGTCCTGTATGTGAAAATAAAAGCTGTGACATAGGACACCCTGTCTAAGACCCCCCTTTACAATCCTCCCCCAATCTTCCATTAATCTGTACTCTCACCATTGCCCCTTATATAACCCCCTTCCCATCCCCTATTTCTTCCCCAAGCCCTTTTTCCAAAGGGATAGCTTAAACCCCTCCGCTACCTATCATACGCCCCTTGCCGTCAAGTGCAAAAAAACCCCCCCCTTTTCCCCCCCTTTTTTCTTCCCAAAAATCCTTAAAAACCATGTCCCACCCCATAGACCTACCTGGCAACCCAACTGGTTTCTGATACCCCCTCCCAAACACACTTAATCCTTTTTCCCTAAAATTTTTGCAAATAATTTAATGCCATACAACGTATTTTTTATAGTCCCTGACGAACGCTGTTCCCTTACCCTTCGGTACCAAAACAACTACAGCTTTTGCCTGTCTCCACCCACCCTTCCCTTCCTTCTCAAGTTCAGAAACCTCCCCAAAAAACCCTTTTTATTAACTCCCATGCTGTTGATAAAACCCGCGGCAGTCCATGATTCCCGGTTTTCCCCTTTCGATGGCACTCAAAGCTCTCCATTTTTCCCCCTCAGTTATGTCCCCCCCCAAAGTTTCCCTATCACTGTGTCCTAACCTACATGGACATTTTCCACACCCCTCTCAAACCCCCAAATCCTCCCCTTTCCTCCCGCCAATACTTTTCGTCCCACATTCCGAAAAAAACCCCCATCCACCCTTAGTGTGGATAACCTGCCCCGCCCTATCCCCACCCCCCGACTCAAAACCTCCAAACATGGAATGGTTCCCTGCCGCGTTGTTTTTGTTGCGCAAACACACAAGAGGGCCTATTCCCCATAACACCTCCTCCACCCCCCCCTTTACTCTCACCGCTTGGAACCGCTGTCCTGAATTTTCCGAACCGCTTTTTTAGTATCAAATGCCCCCGTCTCGGAATAAACCCCTTACGCCCCCTTTTACATAAAAACCCCTAACCTGCCTCCAAAAAATTTAAATAAACCCCAAATTTTTTAAAGAATAAATCCTTTTCCCCCCCTCACATAATAATGCCGAATCCGGGCCTTAGCCACCCCCATCCCACCACGAAACCCGTCCTCCCCAACCCTTTACCCCTCAAATTTAATCCTCCAACCCGTAAAACCCCCCCAACCCTCCTCATCTTTCCCAAAAGACTCGTATTTAATTTCCAAAACCCCAGAGATACAAGCAGAGAATCCCCTTCTTCTGCGACAACCGCCCTATGATCTGAAAAAGCTAATTCAATAGTACGGCAGACTTTGACATACCTTATGAGATATATACACCCGTCTAACGAGCTGGAACCTCGCCTCAGAAAGTATGCTCCCCTCCCCCGCTCCCCCCCTTTCCCTCCCTCAACGAACGCCCCAAAAGATTGCGTAATGCGTCAACATATGCCCCGCCCCCCGTGGGGGCCACACCCTTCCGATCCCCAATTCCCGTCCCCACCCACGTGGCCACTTTAGGTAAACCACGGAAAGCAAAAAAATAGAGCATCACCACAAAATCCTCTTTCCTTCATATCTTTTTAGCTGGGCATACACCTTACAAAGGTTACCCTCGCCCCCTCCACCACCCCTCCCACGCAACACCCTCCCCTCCCACCCCCTTCAGTCTTTGCAACCAAAAGGGGGCGCCTCCCTTTTTCAATAAACCCCACCACCTTTCAAAAGTGCCGTGGCAGAGTCAACACCGTTCCCTTCCACCCCGAGCACTCTACCCTCCCTGAAATTTTCCCCCTGTAGGGGAAAACTCGCCATCTGTACGACGTAAAAAGGGATACGAAAGCATTCCCTCTTACACCAGTACACGCCATTCCATTCACAGTCATGCACTTAACCCTTTTTAAAGCTTCCAACCCTTTCCCCTCTCACCCCCCCAGGGCTCTTGCCCCCGAGTCAACATGTGGTTTTTTTCCCTCCAACCCCCCCCCCTTTTCGATGCCTTTATCCTGGCTATCACGAGAAAATTTCATCCTTCCTTCCAGACCTCTGCGCAGGGTCAGGACTCATCTGAGTTGACGCACCGCCCTCCTTTCCCCGTGACACCTCTACCGCCTCTGTTAAACCCAAGATTCCTCACAGTGAAATCCCTATGTGACCTGTGCACAGAGCTCGGTGACTCCCTCTGTGCCTCAGTTGTCCTCCTTCCCTTCTCGTGCCTGCCCCCCACACCCCCCTTTCAACTCGGCCATTTCCAAACCCAAACCCTTTTCCTCGCCCCAAGAAGGGAAAGTTTTCAATACTCGTCGGCTCCTCCCCCAGCCCACCCCCTGCTGAATTCACCCCCTTCCCCCCTCACCTCAAGTGGCCATTTGCGGTCCACACAACTCGTGCCCCCCCCCATGCACCACAAGAGACTCTTCTCAATTTCACTCCACAGACGGCCATTCCCGGTTTTCCTTTGGGAAATTTTCCACTACCTTTCCCCACCTGTAATGGGCTCCACCTGTTGCGCCGGGGCCTCCACTGCCTTCCACAGTTGCCGCCTATGGGCATCTCTCCAACAACCCGCTGCCGTCGCTGCCCCCAACGCCACTAGAATTTGAGTCCTAAACCCGGCATTCCGCCGACGCGGGATGGGTGCCCCCGTGTCATTTTTAGGGGAGAAGTCCCCCCGGGGTCCCTGTACGCACCTGCCGCCCCCTTGCCCTTTGGGGGGCCCGATGCACGGTACCAAAAAGCGCAAACACCTTTGTAAGTCCTCCCCGTCAGCCCCGAAGGGGACATTTCGCAATTCACCCACGTATAGTGGCGAGAAGTCTATGAGTGCACTTTGAAGCTGGGGTTACTCAATACCACTTGCTAAATTTCGTCACTAACGATCATTTTCCAGCCCTCGAAATTTAATTGACAATAACGAAGGCCCCCCCCCTTCAGGGCCACACCATAAACCCCCCATCCTGCATCCTACGTTTCCTTTAATTGCCGGAAGTAACACCGCCCGGAGGGGGGGAAAACGCCCCACGAAGACCTCAAACCCACAGTGTTCACCCCACGTCGGATATCAGGCCTATTTTGCTTTGAGGCTCTCCCGACAAAAAAGCAGAGGGGGTGCTTGCCAACGCATCCACCGCAGTCAGGGAGCTTTGACGGGGCCTGTAGGGCAAAAATTTCCCCGCGCGCTCACCCAAAAATCGAAAAAAAAATGGGGGAAAAATTGGGGGTTTATAACTGCAAAATAGCTCAACTCTTTGGCAACCAATGGGACCAGAATGAATGTTCGCGAGTTTTTCAAGAAAAAATAGCCATTTATATCAGGTATGGTGACGGCGATGTTGGGCCTAGTTCCCCACGGCCCCTATATATTTTGGAAAATTTTTTCCCTTTTTTTTTATGTTTTTTTTTGCATTATACTTTTTAATAAAATAACTGACTACTTGGGACATAAAACTGAAGGCGGAGCTTATCCTAGATTAGCAACATCATTAATCATATCATGATGCGCGGGGGGTTGCCGCGCCAGGGAGAAATCACTCATATTACGCTTATATCGCTTTTTTTTAACTCACGCTTTTTTTCTATCAGAATTTATCTAATATGATTAATAAACACTATAAATAACATCAAACAGTTTAACTCTAGACTGAAAAAAAATAGGCCCAAAAAATGACGAAAGATTTCGGGAAAATTTTTGATAAAAAATTGGCTACTCCTCTCCCGGTCGTATTCTTTAGTTGCGAGTAAAAGAAAAAAGGGGTTTTGAAGGGCTAACTGCACTAGAACATCAGTTTTTTAAGAAATACACCAAAAAAACGGATTTTTGCGATTTTTTTTTTTTTTTTTTTTGAGAAGGGGGGGCCGGGGCTCCCCGGCCCATATCTCGGAAGAATTATTCAAACCCAATGGGCCCAAACTTTCGCTTTATTACTGAATTAAATGGAATATAATCCACAAAAGTTGTTAAAATTATTTCTCCCTTTTTTGGGGACCAAATTTTTGGGAAAATTTTCCAAAAATTTTTTGGGAGTTTTGCCCCCCCAAGGAAGGTTTCCTTGATGTTGGTGGGGGCTTTTGATTAGGGAATTTGGGTCTGTGCTCCCTTCCCCCAAATTTAAACCTAATGCCTTCCACTCCCCCCCCCCCCGGGGCTGTATATCCTCGGGTTTTTTGCGCTTCCCCTTGATTTTTAAAAAATACATTCGCTGCCCCGACCCCGGTTCGAGTGAGGTTGTGCCTGCACCCCCCTGCTGTTTAGGCGAGCTACCTTTT
>NW_026468306.1:0-24692 GCF_026875155.1 Cherax quadricarinatus | reverse complement strand
TGAAAGGCTTAGGTTCTTGTAAGGCTTAGTGTGCTTGTAAGCTTTTGTGTTTTAAAGACTTTTTCTTTTCTCCTTTTCATTCTTAGTGTGTCTTGTAAGACTGTAGTGTGTTTTGTATGACTGCAGTTTTGTCTTGTAAGACTGTAGGTTTGTAAGACTGTAGTGTGTCTTGTAAATGTAGGTTTTTTTAAAGACGTAGTGTGCTTTTAAAGACTTTAGTGCGTCTTTTAAGGCTGCAGGTGTCTTGAAAAAAGTAGTGTGTTTGTAAGACAGTAGTGTGTTTGTATGATGTGTGGGGTTTTTGTAAGACTGTAGTGGTTTTGAAAGTCTGTGTGTGCCTTGACGATTTTGTTTTGAAAGGGATGTATGGTCTTGAAAGAGTATTTGTCTTGTAAGACTGTATGTGTTTGAAAGACGTGTGTGACTTGAAAGATGTAGTGTCCCTTGAAAGACTGTAAGGGTCTTGCAAGACGTATGTGTCTTGTAAGACTGTAGTGTGCCCTGAAAAAGACTGTAGTGTGTCTTGTAAGCTTTGTGTGTCTATTAAGACTGTGTGTGTCTTGAAACTGTATGTGTTTTGTATGCTTAAGTGTGTCTTGTAAGAAAAGTGTGTTTTGGGGAACTGTAGTGTGCTTTAAATGTAGTGTGTTTTGTAAGACTGTAGTGTGTCTTGTAAATGTAGTGTGTTTGAAGATGTAGTGTGTTTGTAAGACTGAAAATGTGCCCTGTAAGACTGTATGTGTTTTTTAATTCCTAGAGGTCTTTAAGACTGGGGTGGTTTTGTAAGACTCTATGTTTTTTGTAAGACTGTAGGAGTTTTTTAAAATTCTCTAGTGTGTCTATTAGACTGTAGTGCATTTGAAAGGGCTGCAGTGTGTCTTGTAAGCTGTATTTGGTCTTGTAAGACTGTGTGTGTCTTGTAAGACTTAGTGGTCTTGTAGCGGTAGTGTTTCCTGAAAGCTGTTGGTGTCTTGTAAGACTCTTGTGTGTCTATTAAGACTGTAGTGTGTCTTGTAAGACTGTAGTGTGTTTTGTATGACTGCAGTGTGTCTTGAAAGACTGTAGAGTTTTGTATGACTGTAGTGTGTCTTGTAAGACTATAGTGTGTCTTTTGAGACTATAGTGTGTCTTGTAAGACTGTAGTTTGTCTATTAAGACTGTAGTGCGTCTTGTAAAGCTGCAGTGTGTCTTGAAAGATTGTAGTGTGTCTTGTAAGACTGTAGTGTGTCTTGTAAGACTGTAGTGTGTTTTGTAAGACTGTAGTGTGTCTTGTAAGACTGTAGTGTGTCTTGTAAGTTTGTAGTGTGTCTTGTAAGATTGTAGTGTGCCTTGTAAGACTGTAGTGTGTCTTGTAAGACTGTAGTGTGTCTTGTAAGACTCTACTGTGTCTATTAAGACTGTAGTGTGTCTTGTAAGACTATAGTGTGTCTATTAAGACAGTAGTGTGTCTTGTAAGACAGTAGTGTGTCTTTTAAATCTGTAGTGTGTCTTGTAAGACAGAAGTGTGTCTTGTAAGACTATAGTGTGTCTTGTAGGACTCTAGTGTGTCTTGTAAGACTGTAGTGTGTCTATTAAGACTGCAGTGCATCTTGTAAGGCTGCAGTATGTCTTGTAAGACTGTTGTGTGTCTTGTAAGACTATAGTGTGTCTTGTAAGAGTGTAGTGTGTCTTGTAAGACTCTAGTGCATATTGTAAGGCTGCAGTGTGTCTTGTAAGACTGTAGTGTGTCTTGTAAGACTGTAGTGTGTCTTGTAAGACTGTAGTGTGTCTTGTAAGACTGTAGTGTGTCTTGTAAGACTGTAGTGTGTTGTAAGATGGTAGTGTGTCTTGTAAGACGGCAGTGTGTCTGTAAGACTGGTAGGTGTCCTTTGTAAGACGTAGGCTCTATTAAACTGTAGTGCGTCTTCTAAAGGCTGCAGTGTGTCTTTAAAAATGTTGTTGTCTTGAAAGACTGAAAGTGTGTCTTGAAAGACTGTAGTGTGACCCTTGTAAGACTTGTAGTGTGTCTTGTAAGACTGTAGTGTGTCCTTGTAAGACTGTAACTATGCTCTGCATGACTGTAGGGTTTTTCTTGTAAGACTCAGTGGTGTCCTGTAAGACTGTAGTGTGTATTGTAAGACATCTAGTGTGTCTATTTAGACTGTATGTCTCTTGTAAGACTGTATGGTGTCTTTAAGGCTTAGTGTGTCTATTAAACAGCAGTGTGTCTTGTAAGAAAAACCAAAAAAGTGGTGTGTCTTGTAAGCTATAGTGTTCTTGGTAAGGCTATAGTGTTTCTTGTAAGAGCTTTAGTGTGTCTTGTAAGGACTGAGTGTGTCTTGTAAGACTACCTGTGTGTCTATTAAGCTGTAGTGTGTCTTGTAAACTATGTAGTGTGTTTGTAATGACAGCAGTGTGGTCTTGTAAGACTGTAGAGTTTGTAAGAACTAGTAGTGTGTCTTGTAAGACTGTAGGTGTCTTGAGCGTCTAAGACTGAGGTGTCTAATAAGACTGTAGTCGCGTCTTGTATAAGGCTGCAGTGTTGTCTTGAAAGACTGTAGTGGTGTCTTGTAAGACAGTTGTGTGTTCTGTGTATGACTGTATGTGTCTGTCTTGAAGACTGTAGTGTGTCTTGTAAGCTGTAGTGTTGCCTTGACTTTATTTGTCTTGTAAGACTGTAGTGTGTCCTTGTAAGACTGTATTGTGTCTTTGTAAGCTGTAGTGTGTCTTTAAGCCTGTAGTGTGGACTTGTAAGACTGTAGTGTGCCTTGTAATACTGTAGAGTGTCTGCAAGACTGTAGGGTGACTTGTAAGAACTGTAGTGTGTCCCTGTAAGATGTAGTGTGTCTTGTAAGACTCTTGTGTGTCTATTAAGACTGTAGTGTGTCTTGTAAGACTGTAGTGTGTTTTGTATGACTCTAGTGTGTCTTGTAAGACTATAGTGTGTTTTGTGAGACTGTAGTGTGTCTTGTAAGACTGTAGTGTGTTTTGTAAGACTGTAGTGTGTCTTGTAAGACTGTAGTGTGTCTTGTAAGACTGTAAGTGTGTCCTTGTAAGACAGGAATGTGTCCTGTAAGACTGTAGTGTGTCTTTTAATTCTCTAGTGTGTCTATTAAGACTGTGGTGTGTCTTGTAAGACTCTAGTGTGTTTTGTAAGACTGTAGTGAGTCTTTTAATTCTCTAGTGTGTCTATTAAGACTGTAGTGCATCTTGTAAGGCTGCAGTTGTCATTGAAAGACTGTAGTGTGTCTTTTAAGTCTCTAGTTTGTCATTAAGACTGTAGTGTGTCTTGTAAGACTCTAGGGTGTTTTGTAAGAAACTGTAGTGTGTCTTGTAAGACTGTAAATGTGTCTTCTAAGACTGTTAGTGTGTCTTGTAAGATGTAATGTGTCCTGTAAAGACAGTAGTTGTGTCCTTTTAATCTCTAGTGTGTCTATTAAGACTGTAGTGTGTCTTGTAAGACTCCCTAATGTGTTTTTTGTAAGACTGTAGTGTGTCTTGTAAGACTGTATGTGTCTTGTAAGACTGTATGTGTCTGTAAGACTTGTAATGTGTCAATTAAGACTGTATGCGTCTTGTAAGGCTGCCGTGTGTCTGAAAAGACTTGTAAGTGCGCCTTGTAAGACTGAGGTGTCTTGTAAGACTGTAGCGTGTCTGTAAGATATAGTGTGGTCTTGTAAGATCTGTAGTGTGTCTTGTAAGCTGTAGTGTCCTTGACTTTAAGTTTGGGGGGGGGGGGGCGGGGGGGTAAGACTGTAGTGTGTTTGTTAAAAAAAAAAAAGTACTGTAATGTGTCTTGTAAGATTGTAGTGTGTCTTGTAAAGACTGTACTGTGTCTTGTAAGACTGTACTACTGTGTCTTGTAAGACTGTACTCGTGTCCTTTTCAAGACTGTAGTGTGTCCTTGTAAGACTGTAGTGTGTCTTGTAAGACTGAGTGGTGTCTATTAAGACTGTAGTGCTCCTTGTAAGGCTGCAGTGTGTCCCTTGAAAGATCTGTAGTGTGTCATGTAAGATGTATGTGTCTTGTAAGACTGTAGTGCGATTTAGGAAAGCTGCAATGTGTCTTGTAAGACTGTAGTGTGTTCTTGTTAAAGACTGTAGTGTGTCCTTGTAAGGACTGTAGTGTGTCTATTAAGAACTGTTGTGCGTCTTGTAAGGCTGCAGTGTGTCTGAAAGACTGTAGTGTGTCTTGTAAGACTGTAGTGTTTCTTGTAAAGACTGTAGTGCATTAGTAAAGCGTAAAAAATTTGTGTCTTGTAAGACTGTAGTGTGTCTTGTAAGACTGTAGTGTGTCTCGTACACTGTAGTGTGTCTTGTAAGACTGTAGTTGTCTTGGAAGACAGTAAGTGTGTCTTGTAAGAACTCTACTGTTGTTCTTGTAAGACATATTGTGTCTTGTAAGACTACGTTGTCTTTGTAAGATTGTAGTGTTTCAGACGTTAGTGTTTTTCCTTTTTTTTTTAAGGGCTGTGTGTGTCTTTTTAAGGGACATTTGTGTGTTTGAAAGGGACTATGTGTGTCTTTTTGGGATTTCTAGTTTGTCTTGTAAGATGTAGTGTGTCTTTTTAAGATGCAGTGATTTTTGGGAAAGCTGCAGTTGTCTTGAAAGGGACTGTTGTGGGGCTTGAAAAAGACTATAGTGTTTTTGTAAGAGTTTTTGTGTGTTTTGAAAGGCTCTATTTGAAATTGTAAGGTTGCGTGGGTTTGTAAGCTGTAGTGTGTCTTGAAAGACTGTAGTGTGCTTGTAAGACTGTAGTGTGTTTTGGTAGGACTGTAGTGTGTCTTTTTAAGCTGTAGTGTTTTTGTAAGATGGTAGTGGTTTGTAAGACGGCGTGTGTCTTGTAAGCTTTTGTGTGTCTTTTTAAGACTGTAGTGTGTCTTTTTAAGGACTGTAGTGCGTTTTTAAAGGCTGCGGGGTTTTGGTCTTGTAAATATGTTGTGGGTCTTGTAAACTGTGTGTGTCTTGTAAGATTTGTAGTGGGTCTTAAAAGACTGTATTTGTGTTTTGGTAAGATTTGTAGTGTGTTTTGTAAGACTGAAAGTTTTGTCTTGAAAAGACTGAAACTAGGCCTTGCATGACTGAAAGGGTTTCTTTTTTAAGATTTTGTGTGTCCTGTAAGACTGAAAGTGTGTCTTGTAAGACTCTAGTTTGTTTTTAAGCGGTAGTGTTTTGTAAGACTGTAGTGTGTCTTGAAAGGCTGTATTGTTTTCTTTTAAAGGGCAGCAGTGGTCTTGAAAGGGCCAGGGGTGTGTCTTTTTTAAGGCTATAGTGTGTCTTTTGTAAGACTTTATTTGGGTCTTGTAAGACGTAGTTTGTCTTGAAAGGACTTTGTGTGTCTATTAAAAACTGTAGTGTGTCTTGTAAGATGTAGTGTGTTTTGTATGATCCCAGTTTTGTTTGAAAGACTGTGAGTTTTTTTAAAACTTTTAGTGTGTTTGAAAGGGGACTGTAGTGTGTCTTGTAAGACTGTAGTTGTCTATTAAGACTGTAGTGCGTCTTTTTTTAAGGGCTGCTTTTGTGTTTTAAAAAGACTGTAGTGTTTTCTTGTAAGACGGTAGTGTGTCTTGTATGACTGTAGTGTTTTCTTGAAAACCCTGTAGGGGTGTTTGAAAAGGCGTAGTTTTGCCTTGACTGTAGTTTGTCTTTTTAAAAATGTAGTGTGTCTTGAAAGACTGTTTTGTGTTTTGGAAAGATTTTTAGTGTGTCTTTTTAGGAATGTAGTTTTGACTTGTAAGACTGTAGTGTGCTTGTAAGCTTTTAGAGTGTCTTGCAAGCTGTGTGTGTCTTTTAAAAATGTGTGGTCCTGTAAGACTGGGTGTGTTTTGAAAGGACTTTTGTGGGTCATTAAGACTGTAGTGTGTTTTTTGTAAGCTGTAGTGTGTTTTGTTTGACTTAGTGTTTCTTGTAAGTTATGTGTGTTTTTGAGACTGTTGTGTTTCCTTTTTGACTGAAAGGGGGGTTTTGTAAGACTGTAGTGTGTCTTGTAAGACTGTAGTGTGTCTTGTAAGTTGTTTTTGTTTTCTTGAAAGACTGTAATGGCCCTGTAAGTTTTGTGTGTTTTTTAAATTTTTTCTAGTGTGTCTATTAAGACTGTAGTTTTGTTTGAAAGGGACCTAGTGTTTTTTTGAAAGGGAATGTAGTGTGTTTTTTTAATTCTTTTAGTGTGTCTATTAAGACTTTTAGTGCATCTTGTAAGGCTGCAGTTTTTTTTGAAAAAACTGTAGTGTGTCTTTTAAGTCTCTGGGTGGGGCTTTTAAAGGGACTGTAGTGTTTTCTTTAAAAATTAGTGTTTTTTTGTAAGACTGTAGTGTGTCTTGAAGACGGGTAGTGGGTTTCTAAGACTGTAGTGGTTTGTAAGACTAAAAATTTGTGCCCTTAAAGACTGAGTGTTTTTTTAAATTTCCCTTCTAGTGTTTTATTAAGATGTAGTGGTTTGTAAGACTTAGGGGTTTTAAAAAGGACTGTAGTGTGTCTTTTTAAGATTTGTAGTGTGTCTTGAAAGATGTATGTGTTTTGTAAAAATGTAATGGTCAATTAAGACTGTAGTGGTTTTTGAAAGGCTCCCAGTGTGTCTTAAAAGACTGTAGTGGCCTTGTAAGACTGTAGTGTGTCTTGAAAGGGCTGTAGTGTGTCTTTTTTTGGGACTATAGGGTTTTTGGGTAAGACTGTGTGTGTCTTGTAGTCTTAGTGTCCCTTGACTTTTTTTTGTCTTGAAAGGGATTTTAGGGGTGTTTTTGAAAGACTGTATTGTTCTTGTAAGACTTTTGTGTGTTTTGTAAGACTGTACTGTGTTTAAAAGACTTTTTCTGTGTTTTTTCAAGACTGTAGTTTGTTTGTAAGCTGTAGTGTGTTTTGGGTTAAGATGAGTGTGTCTATTAAGATGTAGGCGTTTTAAAGGGCCCTCCCCGTGTGTTTTGGGGGGATGTAGTGTGTTAGAAAGACTGAAAGTGTGTCTTTTTAAGACTTTTGTGCTTTTAGTTAAAGCTGAAATTTTGTCTTTTTAAGACTGTAGTGTGTCTTGAAAGGGATGTAGTGTGTTTTGAAAGGACTTTTGTTGTTCTATTAAGCTGTAGTGGTCTTGTACGGCCCCGCAGTGTGCTTGAAAGACTTTTAGTGTGTCAGGGAAGACTGTGGTTTTGTTTTTTTAAGCTGTAGTGCATTTAGAAAGGGCTGCAATGTGTCTTGGGGGCTGTAGTGTGTTTTGAAAAGACTGTAGTGTGTTCGTAAGACTGTAGTGTGTCTTGAAAAAAAAGGACGGAAGTTGGTTTGTAAACGGGGAGTGTTTTTTTAAAAGGGACTGACGGTGTCTTGAAAGATATAGGGTGTTTGTAAGACTATAGTGTGTCTTGTAAGTTTTTGTAGGTGTCTTGTAAGATGAAATGTGTTTTTCTAAAACTGTAGGGTGTCTTGAAAGATGTAGTGTTTTCCTGAAAGACTTTAGTTTTGTTTTTTTAAGTGTCTTGTAAGACGGGTTGTGTGTCTTGTATAAATGAAAGTTTTTGTTTTTTAAAGGGACTGTAATGTTTTCCAATTAAAAATGTAGGGGTTTCTTGAAAGGCGGGCAGTTTTGTTTTGAAAGACTTTTTCTGTGTCTTGTAAGCTGTGTGTGTTTGTAAGACTGTAGTGTCCCTTTGGGAAGGGACTTTTATTTGTGCTTTTTAAGACTGTAGTGGTTTGAAAGTCTTTAGAGTCCCTTTTGACTTTGTTTGTCTTGTAAAAACTGATTTGTGTTTTGTAAAGGACTGTATTGTTTTTTGTAATACTTTTGTGTGTCTTGTAAGACTGTACTGTGTTTGTAGACTGTCCCTGTGTTTTGGGTGGGAATTTTCTGTGTCTTCCCAAGACTGTGTGTGTTTGTAAGACTGTATTTGTTTTGGAAAAATGTTTTTGGTGTTTTTTACGCCAGTGCATCTTGAAAGGGCTGCAGTGGGTTTTTTAAAGGGAATGTGTGTGTAAATGTAAGACTGTGGGGTTGTCTTGTAAGACTGTAGTGTTTTAGTTAAGGCGCAATGTTTTCTTGTAAGACTGTAGTTTTGGTTTTAAATAAGATGTAGTGTGTTTGTAAGACTGTAGGGTGTCTTTTAATTCTCTATTTGTGTCTTTTAAAGGGACTGTGTGGGGGTTTGAAAGGGGAACTCTAGTGTGTTTTGTAAGACTGTAGTTTTGTTTGAAAGGCATTTGTGTGTGTTTTTTAAGACTGTAGGTGTTTTGTAAGACTTTAATGTGTCAATTAAGACTGTAGGGGTTTCTTGAAAGGGCTGCAGTGTGTCTTAAAAGGGATGTAGTGTTTTCTTGAAAGGACTTGTTAGTGTGTCTTGAAAGGGACTTTTGTGTGTCTTGAAAGACTTTTGTGTGTCTTTTTAAGATGTATTGGGTTTGTAAGTCTGTAGTGGGGCCTTGACTTTAGTCTGTCTTGAAAGACTTTTAGTGTGTTTTGTAAGATGTTTGTGTTTTGGGAAGGGACTGTTTTTGTGTTTGTAAGACTGTACTGTGTCTTGTAAAGACTTTATTGTGTCTTGAAAAGGACGGGACTGTGTCTTTTAAAGGGACTGTAGTGTGTTTGAAAGGGACTGTTGTGTTTTTGAAAGGGACTGTAGTGTGTCTATTAAAAAGGGAGGGATTTTTAAAGGTTTGCAGGGTGTCTTGTAAGACTTTTGGGGTGTCATGTAAGACTGTAGTGAGTTTGTAAGATGTAGTGTGTCTTGTAAGACTGTAGTTTTGTTTTTGTAAAAAGGGAGTGTGTCTTGAAAGACTGTAGTGTGTTTGTAAGACTTTTGTGTGTTTTGGTAAGATTTGTATGGGGTTCTTGAAAGATTTATAGTGTGTTTTGGTAAGACTATAGTGTGTCTTGAAAAGACTGTAGTGTGTCTTGTAAGACTGTACTGTGTTTTCCCTAAGACTGTAGGGGGTCTTTTTAAAAACTTAGTGTGTCCTCTAAGACTGTAGTGTGTCTTTTAAGTGTCTTTTTAAGGACTTTAGTGGGCCCTTGTAGGCTGTAGTGTGTCTTGAAAGGGACTGTAATGTGTCAATTAAGACTGTAGTGCGTTTGTAAAGGCGGAAGTGTGTTTTGGAAAAGGTTGTAGTGTGTTTGTAAGACTGAAGTGTGTCTTGTAAAAATTTTAGTGTGTCTTGTAAGCTGTAGTGTGTCTTGGAAGTTGTAGTGTCCCTTTTGACTTTAGTTTTTTCTTGTAAGACTGAAAGTGTGTTTTTTAAGACTGTATTGTTTTCTTGAAAGATGTAGTGTGTTTTGTAAGCTGTACTGTGTCTTGAAAGGGGAATTGTATGTGTCTTGAAAGACTTTTACTGTGTCTTTGAAAGGGACTGTAGTGTTTTTGTAAAGGGAGGGTGTCTTGTAAGACTGTGTTTGTCTTTTAAAGGACTGCAGTGCATCTTGTAAGGTTTGCGGGGTTTTTTTTTGAAAGGGACTGTGTGTTTTATGTAAGACTGTAGTGTGTCTTGTAAGAGGTTAGTGCATTTAGTAAGGCTGCAATGTGTCTTGTAAGGGACTGTAGTTTTGTTTTGTAAGACTGTAGTGTGTCTTTTTAAGGGACGTTTGTGTTTTGGGTTAGCCGTAGTGTGTCTTGTAAGAAAAGTAGTTTTTGTCTTTTTTAGACTGTATTTTGTTTTTGTAAGACTATACTGTGTCTTTTTAAGACTATAGGGTGTTTGTAAGATTTTGGGTGTCTTTTTAAGACGGTCTGTGTCTTTTTAAAGGCTGTAGGGTGTTTTGTAAAAAGTAGTGTGTCCTGAAAGACTGTGGGTGTGTTTTTTAAGACTCTAGTGTGTTTTTTAAGATGGTAGTTTTGGTCTTGTTAAGACTGTAGTGTGTCTTGTAAGACAGTAGTGTGTTTTGTGGGGGACTTTCTGTGTCTTTTTAAAGCTATAGTGTGTTTTTGAAAGGGGACTATAGTTTTTCTTGTAAGATGTAGTGTGTCTTGAAGACTGTACTGTGTTTTCCCTAAGACTGTAGGGTGTTTTAAGACTTTTAGTGTGTCCTGTAAACTTTTAGTGTGTCTTTTAAGACTCTAGTGTGTTTTTTAAGTTGGTTTGTGTGTTTTTTTAGACCCCCTGTGTGCCCTTGAAAGGCTTTTTGGGGGTTGTTTTTTAAGGGACTGTGTGTGTCTTTTAAAGGGAATTTGTGTCTTTTTAAGACAAAGTGTGTTTTGAAAGGCTGTAGTTTTGTCTTGAAAGGGGTTTTTGTAGTGTGTCTTTTAAGGGAGGGTTTTGTGTGTTTGTAAAATGAAATTTGAGTCTTGTAAAAATTTGGTTTTTGTGTTTTTAAGCTGTAGTGTGTCTTGAAAGACGGAAAGTGTGTCTTGAAAGCTGTAGTGTGTCTTGAAAGGGGATGAAAGTGGGTCTTGTAAGATGTATTTGTGTTTTTTTAAAGGATGTAGTGTGTTTTTTAAAATTCTCTAGTGTGTCTATTAAAAACCGGGAGTGCATTTTTAAGGCTGCGTGTGTCTTAAAAAGACTGTAGTGGGGTTTTTTAAGTCTCTAGTGTGTCAATTAAGATGTAGTGGTCTTGTAAGCTCTAGTGGGTTTTTTATGACTGTAGTGGTCTTGTAAAAATGTGTGGGGTTTGAAAGACTGTAGTGTGTCTTGAAAGGGACTGTAAAAAGTGTCCTGAAAGGACTTTTGTGTGTTTTTTTAATTCTCTAGTGTGTCTATTAAGACTGTTTTGTGTTTGTAAGACTTAGGTGTTTTGAAAGGGACGGGTTTTGTGTCTTGTAAGACTGTAGTGTGTCTTGAAAAGGAGGGAGTGTGTCTTGTAAGACGGTAATGTGTCTTTTAAGACTGTAGTGCGTGTTTGTAAGGCTGAAGTGTGTTTGAAAAAAACTGTAGTGTGTTTGGGTAAGCTGTAGTGTGTCTTGAAAGACTGTCAGGGTGTTTGAAAAGCTGTAGGTGCCTTGATTTTTGTTTGTTTTAAGATGTGGGTTGTTTTTGTAAAAAACCGTATTGTGTTTTTTAAGCTGTAGTGGTCTTGAAAAGACTGTACTGGCCCTTTTTAAAAATTTATTGTGTCTTGAAAGGACGGGACTGTGTCTTTTAAAGACTTTAGTTTTGTGGGGGAGTTTTTGTAGTGTGTTTTAAAAAAGACTGTGTTGCTTTTAAAGCCTGAATTGCATTTGTAAGGCTGCAGTGTGTTTGAAAGACTTTTGGGTTATGTGGGGGACTGTAGTGTGTCTTTTTAAAAATGTAGGGGCTTTTAGAAAGGCTGCAATGGGGCTTGAAAGGACTTTTGTTTTGTTTTGTAAGCTTTTTAGTGTGCCCTTTTTAAGACGGGTAGTGTGTTTTTTAAAGTTTTTTGTGTGTCTTGAAAGGGACAGTATTTGTGTTTTGTAAGACTGAACTGTGTCTTGTAAGACTTAGTTTTTTGTTTTTTAAATTCTCTAGTGTTTTCTTTTAAAGACTGTTTTAAAAATTGTTTTTTTGGTAAGACTTTAGTTTTTGTTTTTAAATTTTTATTGGTGGTCTTTTTATTTCTTTTTAGTGTGTTTTTTTAAGCTTAGGGGGTTCTTTAAAACCTTTTTTTTTTTTAAAAAATTTTTTTTTTTTTTTTTTTTCCTTTTTTTTTTTTTTTTTTTTTTTTTAGTGGTCTTGAAAGGGAACTCTGGGTGTGTTTTGAAGGGACGTAGTGTGTTTGTAAGACTGTGTGTGTCTTCTAAGACGTAGTGTGTTTGTAAGACTTTTAAATTTGTGTCCTTTTAAGGGAATTTAGTGGGGTCTTTTAATTCTTAGTGTGTCTATTAAGATGTAGGTGTTTGTAAGACTCTATTGTGTTTTGTAAGACTGTAGTGTGTTTGAAAGGGGACTTAGTGTTTCTTGAAGACTGTGTGTGTCTTGTAAGACTGTAATGTGTCAAAAAGACTTTTATTGCTTTCTTGAAAGGGGTTGAAAAAGGGGGGGGGGGGGGGGGTTGGTTTTTTGAAAGATGTGGTGCGCCTTGAAAGACTTTTGTGTGTCTTGTAAGATTGTAGTGTGTCTTTTTAAGACTTAGTTTGTTTTGTAGACTTTTTTTTGTTTTTAAGTAGTAGGGGTTCCCTTTTGTTTTTAGTTTTCTTGAAAGACGAAGTGTTTTTTTTAAACTGTTTTGTTCTTGAAAGATTTAGTGTTTTTTTAAGATTAAACTGTGTCTTATAAGACTGTACTTTTGTCTTTTAAAGACTTTAGTGTGCCCTTGAAAGGGACTTTTGTGTGTTTTGTAAGACTGTAGTGTGTCTATTAAAAATGTAGTGCGTCTTGTAAGGCGGGCAGTGTGTTTTGAAAGACTTTTTGTGTTTTTATGTAAAAACTGTGTGTGCCCTTGGGTAAGATTTTAGTGCATTTAGAAAAAGTTTGCAATGTGTCTTTTTAGATGTAGTGTGTTTTTTAAGACTGTGTTTTGGTTTGAAAGGCTGTAGGGTGCTTTTTAAAGGACTGTAGTGGGGTCTTGAAAGGGCCCGCGGGTGGGGTCTTGAAAAGACTGTAGTGTGTCATTTTAAGGGATGTAGTGTGTTTTTTAAGCTTTTAGTGCTTTTAGAAAGGGGCCGGGCCAATTGTGTTTGAAAGTGTGGGGTTTTGTTTGAAAGGGATTTTGTGTGTCTCGTAAGACTGTATTTGGGGTCTTGAAAGACTGTAGGGGGTTTTCTTTTTAAGGGCCAGTAGTGTGTCTTGTAGGACTGTTTTTTCTTGTAAATATGGGTTTTTGTCTTGTAAAAACTATTGTGTTTTTCTTGAAGATTGTAGTGTTTTTCTTGTAAGGACTGTTACTGGGTTTCAAAAAATTTTTTTTTAAGGGTGTTTTTGAAAGGGACGTAGTGGCCCTTTTAATGAAGTAGTGTGTCTTTTAAGGTCTTGAAAGACTGTAGTGTGTCTTTTTTGGGATGTAGTGTGTCTTTGTAAGACTGTAATGTGTAATTTAAAGATTTGTAGGGGGTTTTTGTAAGGCTGCAGTGTTCTTGAAAAAATGTACTGTGTCTTGAAAGGGACTTTTGTTTTGTCTTGAAAGGGATGTAGTGTGCCTTGTAAGACTATAGTGTGTCTTGTAAGATGTGGGTTTTTTGGGTCTTTTTAAGTCTGTAGTGTGCTTGCTTTAGTTTGTTTTGAAAGACTGTAGTGTTTTTTTGTAAGACTGTTTTTGTGTTTTGGAAGGACTGTAGTGTGCTTGTAAGACTGTACTGTGTCTTTTTAAAGGGATGTACGGTGTCTTTTTAAGATGTACTGTGTCTTCCCCAAAAATTGTAGTGTGTCTTGAAAGGTGTATTTGTGTATTGTAAGCTGTAGTGTTTTTTTAAGACTGCAGTGCATCTTGAAAGGGCTGCAGTGTGCTTGTAAGACTTTGTGTGTCATGTAAGACTTTTGTGTGTCTTTTTAAGACTGTAGTTTTTTTAGAAAAGGCTGCAATGGTTTGTAAGCTGTAGTGGTCTTATAAGACGTAGGTGTTTGTAAAAACTGTAGTGTGTTCTTTTAATTTCTAGTGTGTCTTTAAGACTGTAGTGTGTCTTGAAAAGACTTAGTGTGTTTTGTAAGCTTTTTAGTGGGGCCTTTGTAAGACTGTAGTGTGTCTTGTTAAGACTGTTAAGTGTGTTTTTGGGTAAGACTGTAATGTTTTCAATTAAGACTTTTAGTGCGTCTTTTTAAGGCCTGCAGTGTGTCTAAAAGGGATGTAGTGTGTCTTGTAAGACTGTAAAGTGTGTCTTGTAAGACGGTAGTGTGTTTGAAAGATTTATAGTGTGTCTTGTAAGACTTTTAGGGTGTCTTGAAAGGGTCTGTAGTGGGGCCCTTGACTTTAGTCGGGTCTTTTTAAGACTGTAGTGTTTTTTGGTAAGACTGTTTTGGTGTCTTGAAAGGGACTTTTGTGTGCCCTTGTAAGACTTTGGGGTTTTTGAAAGACTTTTTTGTGTCTTGTAAGACTTTTACTGTGTCTTTTTGTAGTGTGTCTATTAAGACAGTAGTGTCTTGTAAACAATAGTGTGTCATGTAAGGCTGTAGTGTGTCTTGTAAGGCTGTACGTGTCTTGTAAGACGGTAGTGTGTTCTTGTAAAGACATGTAATGAGTCTTGTAAAACTGTAGTGTGGCTTTTTAAGACTGTAGTGTGCTTGTAAGAACTGTATGTGTCTTGTAAGACTGTAGTGTGTCTTGTAAGACGTAGTGTGTCTTGTAAGACTGTAGTGTGTTTTGTAAGACTGTAGTGTGTTACTTTTTATTCTCCTAGTGTGTCTATTAAGACTTTAAGTCATTCAGTAAAGGCTGCAGTGTGTCTTGAAAGACTGTAGTGTGTCTTTTAAGTCTCCTATGTGTCTATAAGGACTGTAGCGAGGTGCTTGTAAGACTCTAGTTGTTTTTATAAAGACTGTAGTGTGTCCCTGTAAGACTGTAGTGTGTCCTTGGTAAGACTGTAGTGTGTCTTGGTAAACTGTAATGTGTCCTGTAAACTTAGTGTGTCTTTTAATTCCTCTAGTGGGTGTCTATTAAGACTGTAGTGTGGTCTTTAAGACTCACACCATAGTGTGTTTTGTAAGACTGTAGTGTGTCTTTAAGACTGTAGTGTGTCTTGTAAGACTGTAGTGTGTCTTGTAATACGTAATTTGGTCAATTAAGAACTGTAGTGGGCGTCTTGTAAGGCTGCAGTGTGTCTGAAAGACTGTAGTGTGTCTTGTAATACCTGTAGTGTGTCCTTGGTTAAGACTGGTAGTGTGTCTTGTAAGTCTGAGTGTGCCTTGACTTTAGTTTGTCTTGTAAGACTTAGTGTGTTTATTGTAAGACTGTATTGTGTCTTGTAAGACTGTAGTGTGTCTTGTAAGACTGTATCTGTGTCTTGTAAACTTAATTGTGTCTTGTAAGACTGTCTGTGTCTTTTCAAGACTGTAAGAGTGTCATTGTAAGACCTGTAGTGTGTCTGTAGAATGAAAACCTGTAAGGTGTGTTCTATTAACGGGACTGCAGGCATCATGTAAGCGCTGGCACAGTGTGCCTTGTAAGAACATAGCGGAGTATACCATACCTCCAAAAGTACTAGTATACCTCAGGATAGCCCGTCGCATTCCTGAGCCAAACTACCTTTGGTTCAATTCCCTACATTGAGTGACACAAAACCTCGGCCATAGCTATAGTACAATACCTAGGCCCATAACTAATATACTAATACCTGCATGTACCATGTACGTAGCGATATTTATACAATGACCTCCATGACTATAATACAATGGACCGACAGTATGTGTCTTGTAAGACATAACTTTGTCATGTAAGACTATAGTGTGTCCTTGTAAACTATAGTGTGTCTTGTAAGACTGTAGTGTGTCTTGTAAGACTGTACTGTTCTTCTAAGACTGTAGGGTTTCTTGTAAGGACTGTAGTGTGTCCCTAAGACTGTAGTGTGTCTTTCTAAGTGTCTTGTAATACTGTAGTGTGTCTTGCAACACTGTATGTGTGTCTTGTAAGACTGCGTAATGTGTCAATTAAGACTGTAGTTGCTCTTGTAAGGCTGCAGCGGTGTCCTTGAAAGACGGTAAGTGTTCTTTGTAAGACTGGTAGTGTGTCTTGTAAGACTGTATGTGTGTCTTGTAAGACTATAGTGTGTCCTTGTTAGACTGTAGTGTTCTTGTTGTCTGCAGTGTGCCTTTGACTTTAGTTTGTCTTGTTAAGACTTAAGGTGTTTTGTAAGACTGTTATTGTGTCTTGTAGACGGTTAGTGTGTCTTGTAAGACTTGGTACTGTGTCTTGTAAGACTGTACTGAGTCTTGTAAGCGACTGTACTGTGTCTTGCAAGACTGTAGTGTGTCTTGTAAGACTGTAGTGTGACCTTGTAAGACTGTAGTGGTGTCTATAAGAACTGCAGTGCATCTTGATAGGCCTGCAGTGTGTCTTGTAAGACTGTTAGTGTGTTATGTAGACTGTATGTGTCCTTGTAAGACATGTAGTGCATTATAGTAAGGCTGCAATGTGTCCATGTAAGAACTGTAGTGTGTCTTGTAGAACTGTAGTGTGTCTTGTAAGACTGTAGTGTGTCTGTAAGACTGTAAGTGTGTCCTTGAAAACAGTAGTGTGTCTTGTAAGATGTACTGTGTCTTGTAAGACTATAGTGTGGTCTTGTAAGACTATATGTGTCTTGTAAGAACGTAGTGGTGTCTTGTAAGACTGTACTGTGTCTTCAAGACTGTAGGGTGTCTTGTAAGACTGTAGTGTGTCCTGTAAGACTGTAGTGTGTCTTTTAAGACTCTAGTGTGTCTATTAAGATGGTAGTGTGTCTTGTTAAGACTGTAGTGTGTCTTGTAAGACAGTAGTGTGTCTTGTAAGACTGTACTGTGTCTTGTAAACTATAGTGTTGTCTTGTAATACTATAGTGGTGTTCCTGTAAACTGTAGTTGTCTTGTAAGACGTACTGTGTCTTCTAAGACTGTAGGGTGTCTTGTAAGACTGTAGTGTGTCCTGTAAGACTGTAGTGTGTCTTTTAAGACTCTAGTGTGTCTATTAAGATGGTAGTGTGTCTTGTTAGACTCTAGTGTGTCTTGTAAGGCTCCTAGTGTGTATTGTAAAGACTGTAGTGTGTCTATTAAGACATAGTGTCTTGTAAGACAATAGTGTGCTTGTAAGGCTGTATGTGTCTTGTAAGGCTGTAGTGTGGTCTTGTAAGACGGTAGTGTGCTTGTAAGACCTGTAATGAGGTCTGAAAATCTGTAGTGGTCTTGTAAGACCGTAGTGTGTCTTTAAGACTGTAGGGTGTCTTGTAAACTGTAGGTGTCTTGTAAGACTGTAGTTGGTGGTCTTTAAGACTGTATTGCATTTAGTAAGCTGCAATGTGTCCTTGTAAGAACTGTAGTGTGTCTTGAAAGACCTGTAGTGTGTCTTGTAAGACTGTAGTGTTCTTGTAAGACTGTAGTGTGTCCTTTGTAAGACATTATGTGTCCTTGTAAGACTTACTGTGTCTTGTAAGACTATAGTGTGTCTTGTAAGACTATATGTGTGTATCTTGTATTACCTGTAGTATGTCTTTGTAATGACTGTACTGTGTCTTCTAAGACTGAAGGGTGTCTTGTAAGACTGTAGAGTGTCCTGTAAGACTGTAGTGTGTCTTTTAAGACTCTAGTGTGTCTATTAAGATGGTAGTGTGTCTTGTTAGACTCTAGTGTGTCTTGTAAGGCTCTAGTGTGTCTTGTAAGACTGTAGTGTGTCTATTAAGACAGTAGTGTCTTGTAAGACAATAGTGTGTCTTGTAAGGCTGTAGTGTGTCTTGTAAGGCTGTAGTGTGTCTTGTAAGACGGTAGTGTGTCTTGTAAGCCTGTAGTGTGCCTTGTAAGACTGTAGTGCATTTATTAAGGCTGCAATGTGTCTTGTAAGACTGTAGTGTGTCTTGTAAGGCTGTAGTGTGTCTTGTAAGACTGTAGTGTGTCTTGTAAGACTGTAGTGTGTCTTGTAAGTCTGTAGTGTGCCTTGTAAGACTGTAGTTTGTCTTGTAAGACTGTAGTGTGTCTTGTAAGACTGTAGTGTGTCTTGTAAGACTGTAGTGTGTCTGTAAGACTGAGATGTGACTTGTAAGACTGTATGTTCTTGTAAGACTGAGTGGTTTCCTGTAAGACTGTATGTGTGTCCTTGTAAGACTCTTGTGTGTCTATTAAGACTGTAGTGTGTCTTGTAAGACTGTAGTGTGTTTTGTATGACTGTAGTGTGTCTTGTAAGACTGTAGAGTTTTGTATGACTGTAGTGTGTCTTGTAAGACTATAGTGTGTCTTTTGAGACTATATTGTCTTTGTAAGACTGTAGTTTCTAATAAGACTGTAGTGCGTCTTGTAGGCTGGAATGTGTCTTGAAAGATTGTAGTGTGTCTTGTAAGACTGTAGTGTGTCTTGTAAGACTGTAGTGTGTCTTGTAAGACTGTAGTGTGTCTTGTAAGTTTGTAGTGTGTCTTGTAAGATTGTAGTGTGCCTTGTAAGACTGTAGTGTGTCTTGTAAGACTGTAGTGTGTCTTGTAAGACTCTAGTGTGTCTATTAAGACTGTAGTGTGTCTTGTAAGACTGTAGTGTGTCTTGTAAGACTGTAGTGTGTCTATTTAGACTACAGTGCATCTTGTAAGGCTGCAGTGTGTCTTGTAAGACTGCAGTGTGTCTTGTAAGACTGTAGTGTGTCTTGTAGACTGTAGTTTTGTCTTGTAAGACTGTTGTGTTGTCTTTAATACTGTATGTGTCCTTGTAAGATTGTAGTGTGTCTTGTAAAGACTGTAAGTGGTGTCTTGTAAGACTGTATGGTCTTGTAAGACTGTAGTGTGTCTTGTAAGACTGTACTGTGTCTTGTAAGACTGTAGTGTGTCTTGTAAGACTGTAGTGTGTCTTGTAAGACTGTAGTGTGTCTTGTAAGACTGTACTGTGTCTTCTAAGACTGTAGGGTGTCTTGTAAGACTGTAGTGTGTCCTGTAAGACTGTAGTGTGTCTTTTAAGACTCTAGTGTGTCTATTAAGATGGTAGTGTGTCTTGTTAAGACTGTAGTGTGTCTTGTAAGACAGTAGTGTGTCTTGTAAGACTGTACTGTGTCTTGTAAGACTATAGTGTGTCCTGTAAGACTATAGTGTGTCTTGTAAGACTGTAGTGTGTCTTGTAAGACTGTACTGTGTCTTCTAAGACTGTAGAGTGTCTTGTAAGACTGTAGTGTGTCCTGTAAGACTGTAGTGTGTCTTTTAAGACTCTAGTGTGTCTATTAAGATGGTAGTGTGTCTTGTTAGACTCTAGTGTGTCTTGTAAAGGCTCAGGTGTTCTTGTAGACTGTAAGTGGTGTCTATTAAGACAGTAGTGTCTTGTAAGAACAATGTGTGTCTTGAAAGGCTGTAGTGTGTCTTGTAAGGCTGTAGTGTGTCTTGTAAGACGGTAGTGTGTCTTGTAAAGACTGTAAATGAGTCTTGTAAAACTGTAGTGTTTCCTTGTAAGACTGTAGTGTGTCTTGTAAGTCTGTCTAGTGTGTCTTGTAAGACGTAGTGTGTCTTGTAAGACTGTAGTGTTCCTTTAAGACCTGTTGCATTTAGTAAGGCTGCAATGTGTCCTTTGTAAGACTGAGTGTGTCTTGTAAGACTGTAGTGTGTCTTGTAAGACTGTATGTGTCCTGTAAGACTGTAGTGTGTCTTGTAGACAGTAAGTGGTGTCTGAAGACCTGTACTGTGTCTGAAAGACTATAGTGTGTCTTGTAAGACATAGTGTGTCTTGTAAACTGTAGTATGTCTTGTACTACTTTACTGTGTCTTCTAAGACTGTAGGGTGTCTTGTAAGACTGTAGAGTGTCCTGTAAGACTGTAGTGTGTCTTTTAAGACTCTAGTGTGTCTATTAAGATGGTAGTGTGTCTTGTAAGACTCTAGTGTGTCTTGTAAGGCTCTAGTGTGTCTTGTAAGACTGTAGTGTGTCTATTAAGACACTAGTGTCTTGTAAGACAATAGTGTGTCTTGTAAGGCTGTAGTGTGTCTTGTAAGGCTGTAGTGTGTCTTGTAAGACGGTAGTGTGTCTTGTAAGCCTGTAGTGTGCCTTGTAAGACTGTAGTGCATTTATTAAGGCTGCAATGTGTCTTGTAAGACTTGTAGTGTGGTCTTGTAAGTACCAGACTGTAGTGTGTCTTGTAAGACTGTAGTGTGTCTTGTAAGACTGTAGTGTGTCTTGTAAGTCTGTAGTGTGCCTTGTAAGACTGTAGTTTGTCTTGTAAGACTGTAGTGTGTCTTGTAAGACTGTAGTGTGTCTTGTAAGACTGTAGTGTGTCTTGTAAGACTGTAGTGTGTCTTGTAAGACTGTAGTGTGTCTTGTAAGACTGTAGTGTTTCCTGTAAGACTGTAGTGTGTCTTGTAAGACTCTTGTGTGTCTATTAAGACTGTAGTGTGTCTTGTAAGACTGTAGTGTGTTTTGTATGACTGTAGTGTGTCTTGTAAAGACTGTAGAGTTTTGTATGACTGTAGTGTGTCTTGTAAGACTATAGTGTGTCTTTTGAGACTATAGTGTGTCTTGTAAGACTGTAGTTTGTCTATTAAGACTGTAGTGCGTCTTGTAATGCTGCAGTGTGTCTTGAAAGATTGTAGTGTGTCTTGTAAAACTGTAGTGGTGTCTTGTAGAACTGAGTGTGTCTTGTAAGACTGTAGTGTGTCTTGTAAGACTGTAGTGTGTCTTGTAAGTTTGTAGTGTGTCTTGTAAGATTGTAGTGTGCCTTGTAAGACTGTAGTTTGTCCTTGTAAACTGTAGTGTGTCTTGTAAAGACTACAGTGTGCCTATTTAAGACTGTAGTGTGTCTGTAAGACTTCTATGTGTCTTGTAAGACTGTAGTGTGGTCTATTTAGAACTACAGTGCATCTTGTAAGGCTGATAAAAAACAGTGTGGTCTTGTAAGACTGCAGTTGTGTTCTTGTAAGACTGTAGTGTGTCTTGTAAGAACTGTAGTTTGTCTTGTAGACTGTTGTGTGGTCTTGTAAGACTGTAGTGTGTCTTGTAAGATTGTATGTGTCATTGTAAGGCCTGTAGTGTGTCTTGTAAGACTGTAAGTGTGTCCTTGTAAACTGTAGTGTGTCTTTGAAGACTGTACTGTGTCTTGTAAGACTGTAAGTGTGTCTTGTAAGACTGCAAGTGTCTTTAAGACTCTAGTTGTGTCATATTAAGACGGTAGTGTGGTCTTGTAAGACTCCTAGTGTGTCTATAAGACAGTAAGGTGTCCTTGTAAGACAGTATAGTTGCCTTGTAAGGCTGTAGTGTGTCTTGTAAGACTGTAGGTGTGCCTTGTAAGACTGTATTGTGTCTTGTCAGACAGTATGTGACTTGTAAGACTGAGGGTGTCTTGAAAGACCGTAGTGTGGTCTTGTACGTCTGTTAGTGTTCCTAGTAACCTGTATTTGTCTTGTAAGACAGTAGGTTGTCTTGTAAGACTGTAGTTGTGTTTTTGTAAGACAGAAGTGTGTCTTGTAAGAACTGTAGTGCATCTTGTAAGGGGCTGCAGTGTGTTCTTGTAAGACCTGTAGTGTGTCTTGTTAAGACTGTAGTGTGTCTTGTAAGACTGTAGTGTGTCTTGTAAGACTGTAGTGTGTCTTGTAAGACTGTACTGTGTCTTGTAAGACTGTAGTGTGTCTTGTTAGACAGTAGTGTGTCTTGTAAGACTATAGTGTGTCTTGTAGGACTGTATGTGGTCTTTTTAAGAACTTGTAGTGTGTTTGTTTGTCTTCCAGACTGGAACAGTACATCTTGTAAGGCTGCAGTATGTCTTGTAAGACTGTTGTGTGTCTTGTAAGACTATCGTGTGTCTTGTAAGAGTGTAGTGTGTCTTGTAAGACTCTAGTGCATATTGTAAGGCTGCAGTGTTCTTGTACGACTGTAGTGTGTCTTGTAAGACTGTAGTGTGGTCTGTAAAGACTGTAAGTGTGTCTTGTAAGAGCTGGTAGTGTGTGTCTTGTAAGACTGTAGGTGTGTTGTAAAGATGGTAGTGTGTCTTGTAAGACTGCAGTGTGTCTTGTAAGACTGTAGTGTGTCTTGTAAGACTGTAGTGTGTCTATTAAGACTGTACTGCGTCCTTTCTTTCTAAGGCTGCAGGTGTCTTGTAAATCATGTTGTGTGTCTTGTAAGAATGTAGACTGTCTTTGTAAGACTGTAGTGTGTCTTGAAAGACTGTATGGTGTCTTGGTAAGACTGTAGTGTTGTCCTTGTATGACAGTAGTGGTGTCTTTTAAGACTGTAGACTATGCCTTGCATGACTGTAGGGTGTCTTGTAAGACTCTAGTGTTACTGTAAGACATGTAGTGTGTCTTTATAAGACTCTATGTGTCCCCCCCCTAAAATTTTAATGAACTTGGTAAAAAAAAAAAAAGAAAAAGTTTTTTGTGTCTTGTAAAGACAGTAGTGTGTCTTGTAAGGCTGTAGTGGGTGTCCTTGTAAGACTGTAGTGTGTCATTGTAAAACTGTTGTGTCTTGTAAACTGTAGTTGGTCTTGTAAGACTGTAACTGTGTCTTTAAGACTGTATGTGTCTTGTAAGACTGTAATGTGGTCCTGTAAGACTGTAGTGGTGTGCTTAAATTCACTAGTGTGTCTATTAAGGACGTATTGATTCTTGTAAACTCCTAGTGTGTTTTGTAAACTGAGTGGTGACTATGTAAGACTGTAGTTTTCTTGTAAGACTGTAGTGTGTCTTGTAAGACTGTAAGAAAAAACTTAGTGGTCTTGAAAAACTGAGTTGTTTAAAAGACTGTATTGTCTGTAAGACTGTAGTGTGTCTTGTAAGACTGTATTTTCTTTAAGATTAAATGTGCTTTTAAGACTGTAGTGTGTCTTGTAAGCTGTATGTGTTTGACTTTTTTTTTTTTGTCTTTAAGACTTATGGTTTGAAAGCTGTTTGTGTCTTGAAAGACTGTATTGTTTGAAAGACTGAAATGGTCTTGTAAACTTATTGTTTTGAAACTGATTGTCTTTTAAGACTGTAGTGTGTTGTAAACTGTAGTGTGTCTTGTAAGACGTAGTGTGTCTATTAAGACTGAGTGCTCTTGTAAGGCGCAGTGTGTCTTGAAGACTTAGTGTTATGAAAGACTGTATGTGTTTTGTAAACTGTAGTGCATTTAGAAGGCGCATTGCTTGAAGACGTAGTGTGTCTTGTAAACGTAGTGTGTCTTTGACGTAGTGTGTCTTTAAACTGTATGTGTCTTGTAAGACAGAAAGTGTCTTGAAAGCGTACGTGTCTTGTAAACTATATGTGTCTTGTAAGACTATAGTGTTCTTGAAAAGGGGAGTGTGTTTTGTAAGACTGTACTGTGCTTCTAACTGTGGGGTGCTTGAAGACTGAGTGTGCCTGAAGACGAGTGTGTTTTTTTAAGTGTCTTGTAAACGTAGTGTTCTTTAAGACTGTAGTGGTCTTGTAAGACGTAATTGTCAATTAAGACGAAATGCGTCTTAAGGCTGCAGTTTGTCTGAAAGACTGTATTGTCTGAAATGTAGTGTGTCTTTGTAAACGTAGTTCCTTGTAAGACTATATGTGTCTTGTAAACGTAGTGGGTCTTGTAAGTCTTATGTGCCTTGCTTTATTTTTTGTCTTGTAGCTGTAGTTTTTTTTGTAAGACTGAAATGTTTCTTGAAAACTGTAGTGTGTCTTGTAAGACTGACTGTGTCTTGTAAGACTGTCTGTTCTTGTAAGACTGTACTGTGTCTTGAAGACTGTAGGGTTCTTGTAAGCTGTAGGTGTCTTGTAAAAACTGTATGTTTTTATTAAGACTGCAGTGCATCTTGTAAGGCGCAGTGTGTTTTTAAAAGACTGTATGTGTCATGAAGACTGTAGTGTGCTTGTAAGACTGTAGTCATTTATAAGGCTGCAATTGTCTGTAAGACTGTATGTGTCTTTAAGACGAAATGTGCCTGTAAGACTGTAGTGTGTTTTTTTAAATTCTCTAGTTGTCTATTAAACTGAGGTGTCTTGTAAGACTCTAGTGTTTTTGTAAGACTTTAGTGTGTCTTTTAACTTATGGTCTTTAAAACTGTAGTGTCTTGAAAGGGCTGATTGTCTTAAAGACGTAGTGGTCTTTTAAGCCATGTGTCTTTAAGACTGTATGTGTCTTGAAAAGACTTAGTGTGCTTTGTAAGACGTAGTGGTCTTGTAAGACTTGTGTGTCTTGAAACTGTAGTTGCTTGTAAGCTGAAATGTGCCTTGACTTGGGGTTGTCTTTAACTTAGTGGTTATAAACTGTATGTGTCTTGTAAGCCCTTAGTGTGTTTTGTAAGACTGTATGTGTTTTGAAAGACTTTAGGTGCTTGAAAGACTGTAGGTGTTTTTTAAACTGAAATGTTCTTTAAGACTTAGTGGTTTTTGTAAGGCTGAGTTGTCTTAAAGACTGAGGGGTTCTTAAAAGCTGATGTGTTTTGTAAGACTGAGTGTTCTTGAAAGACTTGTGTGTCTTGTAAACGTAGGCATTTAAAAGGGCTGCAATTGTCTTGTAAGACGTATGTGTCTTGTAAGACTGTAGTGTGTCTTGTAAGACTGAGTGGTCTTGAAAGACTGTATGTGTTTAAAAACAGTAGTTGTCATGTAAGACGTCCCCTGTGCTTGTAACTAAGTGTTCTTGTAAGACATAGGTGTTTGTAAGCTGTGTGTGCCCTTGTAAGACTGTACTGTGTCTTCAAAAACTGTAGGGTGCTTGTAAACGTAGGTTCCTTAAGACGTAGGGGTTTTTTTTTAAAGTTCTTGTAAAACTGTAGTGTGTCTGTAAACTGTATGTGTCTTGAAGACTGTAAGGGTTAAATTAAACTGTAGTGCGTCTTGTAAGGCTGAGTGTGTCGAAAGACTGTAGTGTGTCTTGTAAGACTTATGTGTCTTGTAAGACTTTTTTAAAAAGTTGCTTGTAAGACTTATGTGCTTGAAAGTCGTAGTGTGCCTTGATTTTTATTTTTGTCTTGTAAGACTGAAGGGGTTTTTTGTAAACTGTTTTGTGTCTTGTAAGACTGAGTGTGTCTTGTAAGACTGTACTGTGTCTTGTAAGACTGTACTTTTCTTGTAAGACGTACTGTGTCTGCAAGACTGTAGGTGTCTTGTGACTGTAGGTGTCTTGAAGACTGAGTGTGTCAAATTAAACCAGTGCATCTTGTAAGGCGCAGTGTGCTTTTTAGACTGTAGTGTTCAGTAAGACTGTAGTGTGTCTTGTAAGACTGTATGCTTTAGTAAGGCGCAAGTGTTTTGAAGACTGATGTTTTTGTAAGACTGAAGTGTGTCTTAAGACTGTATGTGTCTTGTAAGTTTTCTGGAAAAGT